>VIAB01000314.1:386222-404796 GCA_009801035.1 Oophaga pumilio | reverse complement strand
GCATAGACCCCAGACCTCCTGTATGCAGTAATAGCGTGACATTCGGTGCCTGAACCAGTGGGTCTAGACTTGTCCCTGTGGCCGTCTTATTGGCATAGCCTAAACTTGTTCCTGTGGCCGTCCTGTCGGCATAATCTGAACCTGTCCCTGTGGCCATCCTGTCGGCATAGTCTGAACCTGTCCCTGTGTCCATCCCGTCTGCTATCCAGAGACTGCACAGTCTGAACCTATTCCTGTAGCCATCCTGTTAGCATAGTCTGAACTTATCCCAAGTGACCGTCCTGCCTGGACAGTGTGAACGTGTTTCAGTGGATGTCCTGTCCTGCCCTGTCTAGGAGCCTGGATTAACGGCTTAGACTCTTGGGGTCAGCTGCTACTACCAGATGTCACACTGGAGTGGCACCTGGCAGCTACCTGCCGCACAAGCCTAACCTCACCACTAGAGGCTCCAGTTAACACCAAGGTAGCTTCTTTGTCACGCCCCTCCAGGATAGGTCTTTCCGTGGCACAGTGAGTCCATGAACTACGTGCGCCACCTACGTGGCCAACAATAAGGAGTGACACTGTTGTTTGGAAAAAAAGGCAGACATTTTTTCTAATCTTGTGTAAGTCCTTTAAAAGTGGGATTCCAGAACCAAGTGACATTCTATAAATAAATAAGATTACATTGGTGAGATGTAGGCAAATTGGAAAGGGGTCACCATTCAGATAGGGAAGGACAATTGATAGGTTAAAATTATGCCCTGCCTTTAACATTTTTTGTACAACCATTTGATCGCTCTTCTGCAAGTGTCATGTTCTGCTGATCCCTTCCCTGAAGTAAGCTGAAGGAAAAGCATAATTCCAACAGTAGTTAAATGAATGGTAGTCCAGATAAAATAATAGAGGCTTGTTCTATAAAACCTCCACCTTGCATATCAAAAGAGCTTTTACCACTCCTCCTCATGAATTCTTGTCCCACTCCCGATTGTCATGAGTCCTTGTCCCACTCCCAGTTGTGGTAAGTTTTTGTCCCACTCCCAATTGTCATGAGTCCTAGTCCCACTCCCAATTGTCATGAGTCCTTGTCCCACTCCCAGTTGTGGTAAGTTTTTGTCCCACTCCTGATTGTTATGAGTCCTTGTTCCACTCCTGATTGCACTGAGTCTTTGTCCCATTCCTGATTGTCATGAGTCCTAGTCCCACTCCCAATTGTCATGAGTCCTTGTCCCCACTCTCAATTGTGCTAAGTCTTTGTCCCACTCCTGATTGTCATGAATTCTTGTCCCACTCCCCATTGTCATGAGTCCTTGTCCTACTCCCAGTTGTGGTAAGTCTTTGTCCCATTCCTGATTGTCTTGAGTCCTTTTCCCACTCCCAATTGTCATTAATCCAATACCGATTGGCATGAGTCCTTGTCCCACTTTTGATTGTTAGGAGTCATTGTCCCTCTTCTGATTGGCAAGAATCCTTGTCCCTCCCCTGATTGTCCATTTTCCACTCCTTATTTGAGGCGGTGCTATGCTCTACTCAACACAAATTCTCTACTACATACCTCTCAAAAGTTGAATCCCAAATTTTAAACATTAGAAGCGCTATCCCCAGTTGTGCCCTGGGACACCTAAAACAGTGTCTGTCAAAATGTCTGCTTGTATGGTGTGCAACTTTGCATAAACCACTGCTTTCAGGGCTCCTTGATTGGATGGGTCGTCCTGAGATAAACTCTCTTTTTAGCCAATTTACATTTTGGCTACTTTAGGTCGTGAACTCTATCGCCATGTGGAAATGATGCGTTTTCGTTTTATTACAATTTCAAAGTATCACATTTAAAAAATGCAACAGGAATGCATCATGTGAACCCCGAACCTGAAAATCCATTTAGTTATGAAATGGTTAAACTGCTTACCCTGCAGAGATCACCGAGATCAGTGCTGAGGAATAAATTTTCTCAGTCCTATCAGCCATAATAATTATATTTTTGTCTCAGCATATCAGTGCAAAAACGTCTCATTCCTTGACCCTGTGAATGTGAATTCCAACCTTGCTTTAATACTTCATAGTGTTTACTAACTGCATTATTTTCGGACATTGCAAGTGAATCGTGGAAACTCCTCCAGCACAGGGTTACGTGCAAGCGATGGCTCAGCTTTGGATCAAACTCAAGGCTCCAGAGTCGTAAGAGCACCATTTGCCGCCATGCCGTCCCGCAGTTCTTTATGACTGATGAGAAATATGTTCTGAAATGCTGGAAATAGTTTTTCTTTTTTGTGACTTCTCAAGTGTGTCCTCCTTATCCCGATGTGTCCATGTGCAACAGTAGTAGGATGCCCCCCCCATCCACTCAGAGTCTGGTCTATACAACTTCAAAGCACAGTGAGTCCCATGACATACCCCCAAAACATTCCTGGCAAGGATGTGATAGTGCTTTGAAATAAAGCCATGTGGATTCCCATAGTGTTCAGAAGCACAAAAACAGCTCCACGATGCCGCTACACTCCGTCCGCAGCACTAGAACATAAGGTCCTGGGAATTAACATATGGAATCTTTGCAAACATTCTCTTTGAAGTTACTCAGAGTTTTAATATGTGCATGTGTCCCAAAATATAGAACTAAAGGAGCCATGTTAGACATTTGTGGCACATCCGAGCATGCGGTATATGAATTTTGATTGTTCTCTTGGGAGTTGTATGTCACTTTTTGGCAGTATAAGGCAACCATATGGAAACATTATTTAGGGGCTGCGCTTGCGTGTATGACATGTTTAGAAAATTAAAATATAAATTTACGCTTACTGATGAACATTGCTACACTTGACACTACATGGCGGCACACAGTATGCCTACAGCTCCATAGTATCTAGCTTCATGGGCCTTCATACCACCTCCAGCCGGTGCCTACATGAGTCCTACTCCACATAGACTAGAATAAAGTGAGCCACACTCATGGATAGCAGCTTCATCAGCTTTCTTCAAAATACTTCTCCTGGCATTGCCGTAGCTTCAAGAGGCAAGTCCATCTTGAGCAACAAGAAGATGTCTAAGTTGGAGGAGAAGTGGCTCATAGGTGGAGAAAGAAGCATTTTTTTTTTTATATATTACATATATTACAATGTTTGTTAGGACTTGCAAAAATTGTGAAGACAACAGTGACCGATGAAATACTTTGTTTTAAATATAGAGATAAAAAGGAGCTGATTTTAGGCGAAGAGAATCATATCCTCTTCATCATAAATGCAAGGAATGACGGAGAAGGTGCTTACGAGGCCGAACTACAAGTCAACATCCCAGCAGAAGCAGACTACGTGGGCATTGAGCGCAGTATGGAGGTAATCGCGGTAACACTGACAATGTGACCCGCCGAGAATTGACTTAATCATAGGATGAAAGCAAATGATTGCCAGCTAAACGCACACCCTGCCGGAGAGGGCCCTTCCATACGCAGGGCAGACATCTGGCTGTGAAGGATGCTTAATTTAAAACATCATATCCTATGCTTTCAAGATAACGCTCCTCGTCTTGCTATATCCTGTTCACTGTGAAAACATAGGATATTGTCGTTTACACAGAGGATATTTTTGGGGTGTGTCAGATTAGACTCTCCTGTTAGAGTCTGTGAAATATTGCAGATTTATCTGTTCTTTTATCCTGTTTTCTTTCCTTGTACAATAATCCGGTTACAGAAATAAATAAAAAAAAAAAAGATAACAAAAGAGTAAAAATTACAAAGATGAAAAGTCGAAAATAGTTTATTTTTTATATTTGATCTTTATTCTCTGCAATTAATTGTAATCAGTGAAACAGCAAGTGTTTAGTTTCTCTGCAGCACCCCCACAGGTGAAAGAAAGAATTACAGCTCTCATTTAAATCAATACGTGTTCTGTGTGATGCATTGACTTTTTGGGTCCTCCAAAGCAAGAGGTGCTCTACATTATCTGCAAACGTTACAGTTCCAAAGCCTGATATATTTTTTTATTAGATACAGTCCTGGAGGAAAGATATTGTATCCCCAAATCTGTGTCCCTATAGGTCCACATACCTGGTGCTATTTAAGAAAATTTGGGTATTTTTACCCCAAAACGGTCTCAATGAAAACACTATCTCCAACAAAAATCAAAAGAGGACATGTTATGAAAACTATCTTTCGATAGTGTACCTTGTATCGGCACAGACGCTATGAGCCTGATTCATTATTGCATGTGTGCCTGTATTTGGTGTTTTTCACCTGCTTTTCATTTACACTTTATTCTTTTAATTTGCACCTTTTTTAAAGTCTATTTTATTTGTTCCCCTGTTTTTTGTTTTCTTTTATGTTCATCATTATGGACGTGGTAAGGGGTTTCCAGATGTTTTTGGCTGATTCCTCAATTGTGACTTTTTAAAAAGTCGTAGAATTTGGTGCAAATGTACTCATCACCCCACCCCCATCCTCTATCCTGGAATGGTTTTATGTAATCCAGTTATTTTGGCGCAATTTTTGCACCATTTTGCAACATGACTTTTGTGCTCTAAAAAGTCGCAAAACAGGTCAAAGACTAAATGAAAAAGCATATTTGATTTTGTGCAAAATTCATGAACCACGTTGAAGAATTTGGTGCAAGAAAACTTCAACTATTAGACACAAGACAAAAATGAAAAGTGACTTAAAAAAGTGCAAATGGTGAATTAGGCCCTCATTTTTCTCATATTTGAAATACATATTTTTTCCACATTTCCTCTTTTTCACTTCTTAAAATATTTTGATTTTCACTGTCATTATTTCTGCAGGGACTTCGACAGCTTAATTGTGAATACAAAATGGAAAATGAGTCCCGAATGGTCGTATGTGACCTTGGAAACCCCATGGTTGCTGGAACTAATGTAAGTAATTTTTGTAAATTATCTGGGCGAATTGTGGATTTTATACCATACTTGTTAACTTTGAGTGATGACTGTTATGTATCGGTAGCTGAGGAGAAATAGCAAAAATAGCAAAGTAGCAATACACCAGAGAGGCTGGAAACTATTGGGTTGCAGGACCCTAAACTAACCGCAACACTAGAAGTAGCCGTGGAGCGTACCTACGGTGATCCTAGACGCCTCGTCACAGCCGGAGAGATAGCTACACCTAAAGGCAGAAAGATGAAAACTAACTTCCCCGTAGCAGAACCCCCAAAGAAATAGGAAGCCCCCAAACATGTAATGGCGGTTAAACAAGAAGAAAATACGAACACAGACAGAAAATAGAATGAGAAAACGCTGGTGCCCAATTCTGTCTAGATAGAAAAGTATAGGAAAGAATTCTGACTGCAACCCAAAAAAACCTGACAAAAATACCAACACTTCTGATTAACAAAAAACCTGAGATCACACGATCTCTACCACCTAAATCAGATCTCTGGTGTAACACACAGCAATTCAGCAAATAAAAAGTGACACAGGAGCAGAGCAAAAAAGCAAACACAAACTGAGCACAAATGCAGCACCAGGCCCCAAAAGGGGACCAGGCTGAAGTCTACTGCAAAGCAGCAAACCAGCAAGGAAAATCCAACCAGAGGAAAAAAAACAGCAAATCACTTATCTGAATGAGAGCAGGAATTCAAGCTGAGCTCCAAGCAAGACCTGGAAGAACAATTGATTACCGGCAAGGCTGATGGGAGTTCAGGTCACTTATATCAGACCATTCAGACTCAGCTGAAGGCCATTCAGCAATTGGTTCATTACCCTCAGCAACCACCGGAGGGAGCCCCAGCTCAGAAGTCACCTCCAGCGTGTTCACAACAGATGACCTTCCTAGAGGTCTAAGAGTGTGTCTTACAAATTTTATTTCCTTAAGTCACATTTTACAGGTCAAATTTTGCACTATTTCTGGCAATTCCATAATGCACATGCTTGACCTCTGCTCCAGTCAAACAAGGGCGAAAAGTCTCAGCAGTCCGACCTCCCAAATTTAGAAGTTATTAACTATTCTTTCACTAAGTGATAACCTCATCTTACTAAAGAAAAAAAGGAATTAGCTGGATTGGCTCCGAAATGCGTAGATTTTTTTTTTTCATCTATTTGGATCCTCCCTGATTGGCAGCGTTTATTAAGCACAGGAATTTTTTTTGCATCACTATTAACTTCTTTAGCCACTATTACTCTCAACCAGCTCGTACTAACATTTTTTTAATGTAATTTTTAAGGGTTAGTGCATTTTTTCAGCCATTTTTTTCCTAACGATTTCAATGTAACTTCAAAACCACACAAAAAAAATGGTGGAAAAAACACAAAAGCATCTAATTTGAAAATGTAAGTTACTTTGTAAAAAGTGTTAATTGCAAATTTGTGAGGTTACAACTCTTATATGCAGACCTATGAATCTCCATAGTAAAAAAAAAAAAAACAAGTAATCATATTCCTTTTTAAGGCTATGTGGACAGAATTTTTTAAGAGGTTTTTGAAAATTGAGCAGAGACCCTTCAAATCATCGTCAAAAATGCTAAAACTCTTCAAAAACTTGGAGGTACTGCTCTGAAAACTCAGTAGAAAGTGTAAGTGTGCACATAGCCACTGAGAGGAAGCTGAGCAGAAGCTCTCCAAATCCTCCTCCGCATCTCAAAATTCCTAAAAAAATTGGAGTTTCCGCCCAGAGTCTACTGCAAAAACTCAGCAAAACGATTCCAAGTTCAAATAGCCTGTATGTCCCCTAATTTTCCCTAATCTAAAGTTGGAAAATTAGCAAGAATTGAGAAAAGAGGAATGGACTGCAGGATCCGACTACACAGAGTTTGTTTGTTGTCTGTTACCACGGAGATGCCTACAGAGTCTACATCGGAGTTGCAGACAGAAAATTGTAGGATATTTTTAATATAGACTTTTTTGCAAAGTGAATGAAATTAAAGGAATGAAAAAATAAATGTATGAATTCAATCTAATTCATTAATAAAAAATATGTTATTACTGTGTCTTCACTACCCAGCACGACCGATGATGCCACTCACAATATAAAAAAATCCTAACCTTACAGGTTTCTGGTCTGTTTTAGCTCTCGCTTGGTTTACGATTTATGGTCCAGAAGTTAGAAAGTACTGACAGCATCAAATTTGATCTTTTTGTAAAAAGGTAAGGCCTCTGATTGTTCTTCAATATCTAGTTGCATGTTATGGGTTTGTCCAAAATTTCATTAGGAGGCAATTTATCAAAACCATCTAAAAGACAGTGTCGCTGTGCTTTTGGGGAGAGGGTGAGAGGGATTTCCCTATTATGAAAAGGTCCCTTAGGGAGACAACTCTCAATATCGGAAGAATAGTTAAAACAAAATTTGGCCAACTTATTGGGGTCTAACCGTCGGCTTCAACCGATCCAGAGAACCGAGGCTCTGACGAGCCCGTTTGAACGGACCAGTGGTCGATCATGCATACTGCCGCTCCATTCATTGTTAAGGGAGGATCAGTCCATCTCAGCGTTCAGCTCTCTCCAGTTGTCCCATTAAGATTGAGTCAAACATGATTGACCACCGCTCTTTTCATACAGGGTTCTTCAGAGCCCACGTTCTCGGGATTGGCGGATATAACTTTCAATCTTGAGAATGCTCCTTTCAAGGGTCATTCTAAAAAAAAAGCAAGTTATCCCTTTTACATAGGGACACACAGCGATCCTGATATTGGGGCCCTAGAATCTAAAGAACGGAGCTCTTACATCCCAAGAAAGGGGCTCAGTAGATATGTCTTGAATAAGGTGGAGGTCCCTCCACTCCATTCATTGTCTATGGAGCAGCTCCATTCTCGGGTTTTCACAGCCCCAATGATGAAATGCCTGAGGGTCCAAGTGGCTTACTTCTATAGTCTATGACTTTTGGATCTGTTCTTGTGAAATCCCAGATTATTTTGCAGTATTGCACCAGATTATCAGATTATGTTTTCTTTTATTTTTGTTCATAGAGCCGGAATGTGATTGTACATGTATATACAATTAAGTAGTATAATAGGACGGCTGGATCATGGCTATAGTATCGTATGTATAGGTACCAGCCATGGTGCACTTTTTGTATATTTTGTTTCTTGACATACCGAGGAATGTGTACATGTCTGACCTTTACACCTAATTGTTTGAAGCGGATAAAACAATTTAGAAAGTTTGAGAAATAACTAGATAACGTAGCGTGAAATCGTACGACAGAGCTAAAGGGAAGGAAATGGTGACAGAGAAGGATTATTATCCCAACTTGTCGACCTTGAGGCGATCTGTCACACAATCAGCTATGTTTTTACAGCAAGAAGCAGACATTAATCTTCCCAGAAAATGTGCATGTTATTAATGGAGCCAACAATGTGTGGACGCACCTTGATGGTGACGCTGGGGTCACAAGAGCAGATAGATCTGTGACCTCAGCGGGGTCCCGCGGGTGACTGTCACTAAGGAAAGATTTATTAGGATGATCAGACTTCCCCACTCCCACCAGTGTCAGGAGTGAAGGGAAATTTTTGTAAAATTCTATCATTACTTTCAATACACTAAAACTGGTGATTTTCATAGTGGTCTTGATGAGGGGGCGTGTTGGAATCAGACGTTCATGAATCAGAACTTTCGGAAAAGTGTCATGCACCTCCATTTGCCAATCATCAGTAAGATTTCTGGCATGAGAAACAACTCAGGCTGTCATGAGTCAGACGAGCTGTGGCTTCATGATTAGGGATGAGCGAACCCGAACTGTAGAGTTTGGGGTTCGTACATGACACCTATTGTCCTGGACTCCGGACACGGACTTCTCAAGGAAGTCTGTGAGAAGCCTGTGTTACTGTTTGGAGTTCAGAGGCTTAATAAAGTTTGTTGAAATGCTGCAGCATAGCCAATCAACAAGCTTTTAGCCTGTGAGTACTTCTGCAGCCATCACAGCCATTCCAAATATAGGCATGGCCGTGATTCGCTGTCAGTACCCGGGAACTAGCCTGCATAACCGCCGGATCACGGGTAGCTCTGCCATTGTGCTCTGATTAGCATAGGGACAGCTCGAGTGAGGGACAGTGTGAAAGAACTAAATAAATAATTAAAAAGCTATGTGGGGTCCCTCCCTATTTAAATAACCAATCAAGGGAAAGCCGACAGCTGTTAGCTGGTCTTATTATGCTGGGAAAGGGACAATATCCATGGACCTTCCCAGCCTGTTAGTATCAGCCCCCAGCTGTCTGCTTTGCTGGGTATTAAAAATGGGGGTCCCCCCTATTTTTAATAACCAGTTATGGCAAAGCAGACAGCTGAGGGCTGATATTAATAGGCTGGGAAGGTCCATGGATATTGGCCCCTTCCCAAGCTAATAAGACCAGCCTTCAGCCACCCCAGAAATGGCGCATCCATTAGATGCACCAATTCTGGCACTTAGCCTCGACTCTTCCCAATTGCACTCGTACGGTGGCAATGGGGGTAATAGTTTTTAGGTTTGATGTCAGCTATGTAATGTTCGCAGGCATCAAGCCCACAGGTGAGCAATAGAGAGGCATCTGACACCCCCATTACTAACCCTGTATTTGAAAATAAAAAGACACACACAGGAAAAAAAAAGTTTATTTGAATAAAGTCTTCCCCACACATTCCCTGTTTTACCCATTTATTCTTAAAAAATAATCCCAGCAGCTCTGACGTAATCCATCGTGCTGTGGTGCTCATTTTATCAGAGTTGGGCAAAACTTCAAAGAAAATGCCAAAAGTTGTAAAATATTTGCACACCTCTGTGTGCATATAATTCAAAAGTTTTACAATTCCAGAACCGAAAAACTGAAATTCCATTGTTTAAAAAAAAAAGAAAAATACATTCAAATTATTAACCATCATCTATTTACAGTGACGTTCCTTTTATCCATCATCCATAATCCCAAACCTTATAATCCAAACTATTTTATAATCCGGAACTTCTCAAATCCCACAAATTCCAGATGAAAGAAGTGGCGCTGTAGTTTGGGTCGTATGGATTTATTCTTCCATGAATCTGTCACATTTTTTTCCATTTCCAGCTGATAAAGTCCTTTGATTTCCGATTCGCCGCATTTTATTTAAACCGCGATCTGTGAGTTTACAATCTTGTAATTGCGGAGCACGAGCGATGTCCAGGAAGCTGTCAGCAGAGCTGTAATGAGATCTGCCGAGCTGTTAACTCTCGTGAATAACATTGTGATGCAGACGCGGGAGGATAGCGATCGGGTCACATGGCCAGGCTGCCAGCTGCTGGCTCCAGATACCGCCTATGTAATGACTTGATCTGAGCGGAGCAATGAGGGATTGATTATCTCGGACGGAACGATATGGATGTGTTTATTTAAAGATTACTAATTTATTTACATAACAGAAAAACAAAACTTTTATTTTTGGCCTTGGCTCGGAATGTCTCAATCTTGTGGTTTTTCTCAGCTCATTGATCCAAGTTTGTCACCAGCTCCAAGTAGGAAAGTCAGAAACTACACTGGGGTCCAAATCCAGTTTTGAACACTTTTTTTTCCCATTGAAAACAATGATTTTGTCACAACCTCTACTCTAGTCACAGGCGAAACTGCACCAAACTCTGGGCAGTATAGCGTTCTTCTGCATTTTAGACTACTTTATAAGGTTTGATCTGAAAATCGCACCTCTAGGACAGATCAGCCCAGCAATAATCATGTAATCTGAAATGCAGCTTTGTGACTAGAGTTAAAAGTATGATAGAACTAAAAAACTATTTCACCTCTTTTAATATCAAACTATATCAGCAACTTTAAAGGGAATCTAAATCTGAGAGCAGCATGATGCACGGGCAGAGACCCTTATTCCACTGATGTATCACTTTCTGGGCTGCTTAGTGTAGGTTTTATAGAATCAGTGTTTTATTAGCAGGAGATTATCACTAGAGAATTAGTAAACCTGATATCCGGTAGTGCAATCACGATCCCCATCACTGATTGGCAGCTTTCTGTCTATGCACAGTGTTGTTTGCGGTGTTATACAGAGCTCAGTAATCAGAGAACTGTTAGATCTGCAACAGTTTCTAAATATAACTGCAGCAAGCAGCCCAGTAAGTGATCCATCACTGGATTGGAGTCTCAGCTGCTACATCATGCTGCTCTCAGATGAGGTAACAAAACTCTTGTGACAGAAACCCTTTAAATCAATAACCTCTCCTAGGACAGACCTGTATGATGAGTTGGTACTAGAGATAAGCAAATCGATTGTTGATGTCGAATTTTTAGGAGTTCACTGATTTAAGCAAGTTTGAAGAATATGTGATCCTATAAAATGGACATTGCCATTTTACACATTGCAGAAGATTGCATCAGCCAGAGAAGGATTTGATCATATCAGGCGCGGCTGAGCTTTCTTTACGATGATGCCTTGTGGCTGTTACATCACATGGTGTAGCACAGTTAATCAGGAGGGACTATCCTAGCCAGTGTAAAAGCTTAACCATATCAAACATTTGAAGAAACTGTATAGATAGTCTTTGACAGCAGTGAAGAACAGTGAGTGAGGAAAAGATAATAACACAGATTTCATAGATAGATAATATTGATGATTTATGTTAGTAGTCAATGTAATTTTAATGAATAATTAAGAATTATTATATCCGAATCTTAAAATGTCACACCAGCTAAACTCTCACCAATTACAAAACATTCTGTTGTTCGTTATTTGACCTTAATAAACTTTTTTTTTCCAGTTCTAATAAGGATAATCCCAACAGTAACTTTGTCAGTCTGGAAATCTTCATCACTGCCGTGTCCAGGGTGGAGATCAGGGGGTGAGTATCTTAGTTTTTTCCTATATTTTGACCATTATTTCTTCTACATACATATCTATACATTTTAAAGATTGACGTCCTGCAGACCCCAACACCATCATGCTCTGAAGGTTCTGCTGCAGCTGGAAGTAAACAGTTCGTGTCCCGGAGCGCCATACATTGTGTAGTGGTCGATTATAGGTACTGCAGCTCATCTCGCATTTGAAGAGAGCAAGATGAGTGGATGTAGAAAAGTGTTATGGCCACTTATAGGTGCTGCTTCTTGCAGAAGAAAATGACTGAAGCACCACAGTTTTTCAAGGTGTCCAAAGAAGAAGTCCAAGTTGCTCTGAAAAACTGCCTAAAGGGGTCCTTACAATTTATCTGCATATTCTGAACCATTTATATCACTGGTACATTTCAATATCCGTAAACATATAGCGCACTGAAGGTTTTAGAGACCAAAACTATGTAGAACTCTAGTGTTTTAATGACAGCTGCATTATCCAAGTCGCAGTGCCACATGTGGATACCCACTATCAATGCAAATCTTAGTGTCCACTGGTTTAAGTAAAGAGGTTATCTGGGTATACAAACATAATAGTCCTTACCAGTATAAAGTAGTTGAAGAAACCACATACCCACTAATGTCAGTTTTTAATTCAGCAGTGTTTTTTTACTTAACGTCCGAATGTCAGGAGGTTTAATGGTTTGACTATTTTTACACTGCGATGAGGAGAATTGGAGCGCAGGAAAATTAGATTTGGCACTTTGCCAAAAAACATTATGGTCTCAAGTTTTCTGAGCAATGAAAATAGTACTTAGGGGTGATTTTTGACCCCATCGCTGTACCTTGTGCCGTATACTGATTAGGTAAGTTTGTAGAAACTGTGCTGCTGTAACTATCTTTACAGCTCATCCATTGGGGCATATGTTATGTCCATTTTGGAAACTCCATAAAATGGAATCCATAGTCTGCCACATATTTAAGATTCTATACCAAGGTTTCATACTAAATGTGTGAGTAATACAATTAAAGCATGCCCCCAACAAATGTGTTATGGTGGACAAGCAGCTCTTCTAAAGGAGAATACAGTGCCTCATAGAGACATTGTATTACACCTCTAAAGTATCTGTTGTTCTATATCAAGGACCTATAGGGACTGTGTGTCCCTAAATACATGCTCTGTGCATATGGCAAGACTATGTTCACGGACTGTAAAAATCATCATTTTAAATTGTAAATGGTACGTGTGTAGATAAAAACTGGAATGACAATAAGCGCAATAAGGTCTTACAAAGGAAAGAGTTAAGAGAATTTGCTCACCTGGGGGGTTGTGAAAGGGTACAACTTGCAAAAATGTGGGAATAAATAGACAATACATTAAAAAAAAAAGAGGCGCGCAAAAACGGTTCTCATGGTCATACGACCAGCACAACACGTTATATTGGTATAATACATCATAAAACCTTTGCACAAACTTGGAAATTGAATAGAAAAATACGTCTGAAATAAGCAAGTGATATATGGAATAAAAAGTGTTTAGAAATAGGACGGAGCAGAAATAGAGGTGGATAAGGGTGTTTGTTAAAAATAACAAAAACAGATGGAGAGAATCGAACCAGTTGTTGCGGTTAGTGGGCGTTGACAAATAAAACCGCATCCATACTGCATCTGGTGTCTTATTGTATATTGGATTCTCGGCAGCGCAGTTTTACATCCACTTTCATCTCCAAGTTTTCTGACTAAATTGTAAATGGTGTAACTTTTCTACATAAACAATTGAGTTTAAGATAAAAAAAAATGCAGCAGCCTTTTAAATTGTCTCCTATTGTTTTGTGTCTGCAGATCTTAATCAGGCTTATATATCGCCATGGCAACAGACTACAAACAAGCTCACTGTAGTCTGAACCTCACATTGCCATCTATCTGTCTGGTCCTTTTTGCAAGTCTACCAAATGTATCTTATTAAGAAGAAGGACGGCAGGTGGAAATATTAATGCAGGATCAGACTACACAGGGCTTGTTTGTAGTCTATTACTAAAGTGTTTGTAGTCTGTTACCATGGAGATGCATAAGTCTGCATAGGAACTGTAGACACAAAACAATAGAATTTGTATTTTATTGAGAATTTTTTCAAAATTGCTTTATATTTTTATTTTTAGCGTATTGGAATAATTAAAAAAAATGACTGTGATACCTTTTTAAAGCAGTACTCCGTTCCTCTGGCAGTCTCTTATACAATGAATTTTCAACATGTGGACCACTCCATGCAAATCTGAGTTTTGCAGGGATCTCAGGATTGCTGGGGGGTCCAAGCAGACAGATCCCCATTGATCAGTAAGTTATAAGTCCCAGAGTTAGAGGATCAAATTATGAACACAATGGATGTTACGACCCTCACTGTAGGAATTCCGCCGCAACCCAAAATGTATCTATTTCAATACTATAGAAAATTTAACAAGACTTCATGTAACGACCAATAAAAGAGCAAATCCTTAAAAACTGAAGTTAATAAGGTTTACCTATCATATGGGTCGGGGGAATAGCAGTCTCCGTCTTGTGTGATATCATATCCAGGCTGCTGGAATACGCTGCGTCTGCTTTTTTTCCTTTCTCAGTGCGCAGACTGAGGCTTGGACTTTGGTGACCTCCAGGAACGTGTTAGTAAATCCAGACAGCATGTGCTGCCATCACTTACAGTAAAATGAAACAGGTTCCTTGTTCCCTAGAGGAGGATAAAATTGGAGACTTCTTCATCTAAAAAAAAAGGGAGTCCAGTGGAGAAATTAAGATACTTAAAAAGAATCCAATAGTGGGCTACAAGGCTCATATTACTTCTCGAACATCTCCATAAAATACTGCCGATCTTTACAACGTGGCTTCCATTACGAGCTTATTAAAATCTCTGGACCTAGTTTCCATCATGTGCTGTATTGTAAAAAGATTTGAGACCATGACCTAAGACAATGAACCCTGCTAGAAATCATTAGAAATACTGTATTTCCTCATCGTAACCTCCTTTTCTTTAAGTACTTCCCAAGCCGACCGGGTTCTGGTCTTCTGGTTAGTGTAGTAGCATCAACCAGGAAATCACGGGAGGAAACAAGTGATTAGGGATAACCAGCTACAGTTGTGTAAACTGTGGGATAAAGAGGGTTTCTCAAGATTTTGCAAATGGACGGCAATTTTGCTAATGGAATCCTTGAAGTCCGGCTTCTTCCATCTTTGATTTCTTGCAGAGTTACCCCAATTTATCTTGTATCTGGGAACCTTTCCGATGTCAGTGATTACATTAAATGGATATCTGTACTTTGTCCCCGGATTGGATGGGACAGGCTATACATTACAACACTCTTTAGATGTGACCCTTCAAAAGGAACATTTGGATTTTCTACATGTCATGATTAATAGGATCAGTTACCATGAGCTGGTTTCCATATTTTGCACTGATTAGGACCATAAAGGCTAAAACTGTTGTATGCATGTTAGAATTAGGGGTCCACTCATGCATGGTAGATTTCCAGCCTCAAAAAACCCATTCAGATTAATAAATCCTACATATATTATTGATATTAACCACTGATATTAATTCCTAAATATTTTTGTTGTAGAGTGTCTCTCCCTCCTCAAGTCGTCCTACCTATTCCTGACTGGGAACCCAAGGAAAAACCAACAGAAGAAGTGGAAATCGGACCCTTAGTTCAACACATCTATGAGGTACAACTCAAATTCTTAAGTAGCTGTAAACTTATAGGAACACCTTAACACTGATATTTTTTATTGTGCATTAAATATTTTTTACTATTTTGCTGCAAGTCATTTATCTAGCTGAGTGATAATCAAAAATGTTACAAATCCGTCCTGGTCCTGATGCCTCTCTCTGCTCTCCCGCTTACTTCTTTCACTGTTTGAGATAGTAAGTGGGAACTAGTAAGGGGTTGTACAATCTCCAAAGCCATCACCCCCCATAAAAAAGCATGTACAGTCTCAGAGAGTGTTGAGTAAACAGGCTATAAAAAAAGGAAAGCACATGAAGAGGAAGTAAGTGCAGGATAGAAGCTGTTCTGATATAGAAGCTAATGAAGTCAGCAGAATCCTGGATACACAGAGATCACATCAAACCTATATTACCAGGAGAGACGATCCCACAAATGGAAAATCTGAAACTTGGAACGGGTTGGAAACTGCATATCAGGGGGTCTGAACATGTATGAAGCTTGTGGAGTGAAATATGTAATTTTATTCATTTTACTTTCTTATATAGTCCCAATACAGACATCATTTTGGCCCACTCCTCCATACAGATTTTTTCCAGAACTTTCAGGTTTTGGGGTTGTCATTGGGCTACATTGAGTTTCAGCTCCCTCCAAAGATCTATTGGGTTCAGGTCTGGAGACTGGCTAGGCCACTTCAGTACCTTGAAATGCTTCTTACGGAGCCACTCCATAGTTGCCCTGGCTGTGTGTTTCGAGTCATTGTCATGCTAGAAGAATCAGCCACGACCCATCTTCATTGCTCTCCCTGAGGGAAGGAGGTTGTTGGCCAAAATCTCGCAATAAATGACCCCATCCATCCTCTCTTCAATACGGTGCAGTCATCCTGTTGCCTTTGCAGAAAAGCACCCCCAAAGTATGATGTTTCCCCCTCTATGCTTCACGGTTGGGATGGTGTTCTTAGGGTTGTACTTATCCTTCTTCTTCCTCCAAACACGGCAAATAAAGTTGATACCAAAAAGTTCTGTTTTGGTCTCTTCTGACCACATGACCTTTTCCCATGCCTCCTTTGTATCATCCAAATGGTCACTTGGTGAACTTCAAATGGGCCAGGACATGTGCAGGTGTGAGCAGGGGGACCTTGCGTGCCCTGCAGGATTTTAATCCATGACGGTGTAGTGTGTTACTAACGGTAATGTTTGAGACTGTGGTCTCAGCTCTCTTCAGGTCAATCACCAGGGCTTCCCGCGCAGTTCTGGGCTGATTCCTGACCTTTCTCAGAATCATCCTTACCCTGCGAGGCGAGATCTTTCATGATGCCCCAGACAGGAAGATCGACTGTTTCTTCCATTTTCTAATAATTGCGCCAACAGTTGTTCTCACCAAGCTGCTAAAACCTATTGTTCTGACGTCCATATCAGTCTTTTGAAGTCCTACAACTTTGTCCCTGGTGTCCTTAGACAGCTCTTTGGTCTTGGCCATGGTGGAGAAGTAGGAGTGTGATTGATTGTGTGGACAGGTGTGTTTTATACAGGTAACGAGTTCAAACAGGTGCAATTAATACAGGTAATGAGTGCAGAGTAGGAGGCTTCATAAAGAAAAACTAACAGGTCTGTGAGAGCCAGAAATATTGCTGGTTGGTCGGTGATCAGATACTTATTTAATGCAAGAAAATGCAAATTAATTATGTAACAATCATGCAATGTGATTTCTGTTTTTTATTTAAGATTCTGTCTCTCACAGTTGAAGTGTACCTACGATACAAATTACAGACCTCTCCATTCTTTGTAGGTGGGAAAACTTGCAAAATTGGCGGTGTATCAAATACTTATTTTCCCCACTGTATATTAGATGCGTTTTACATTGTTGCAATGGACTATCCTAAATGTGAGACTTATGGCAAGCTAATTTAACATCCCAAAACGTAAAATTTCTTGTGTCTCACCAATTTTGTAAATAACAAATTCTCTGTCCCGATTTTCATTGGAGAAGTGGTTATTTGGTACCAAATCCTCATTCACTGTAATCCGTGAGATCTGCAACAGTCCCAGAAACTTAGCAAGAAAAACTGTAAAAATACAATTTGTAATAAATTATTATTTTTTTTTTTTTTTGTTTTAAGCTTCATAATATTGGACCAAGTGCGGTAGGTGAGACACACGTTACTGTGGAATGGCCTGTCCAGGACAAAGAGAAGTTTCTCCTTTATATATTTCACATTGAGACCGAGGGCCCCTTACAGTGCCAGCCAAATAGTGCAATTAACTCTTTGAAAATTAAGGTATGTTAAAAAGACAAATTCACGACATATAATGCTTAAAGGGCAACCCCAATAATTAGCTGATCACTGTGATTGCTTCTTGAAAACCGCTTCTCACCATAAAATTCCCTTTGCAGCAGCCCCTGCAGGGAATATGTGGTATTGCATGACACAAATTCAAAGAAAAGGGATATTTTATAATACATAACAGGACTGAGTCCTCCAGAACAAGAGTGGCGCCAGCACTCGGGAGTGGAGCGAGCGGCTGCATAGAAATACTCCACTCCCGAGTGCCGGCGCCAGAGCTGGGATTTCACATGCGAGCGTCGGACTTTTTCGTCCCATGTGTGATCCCGGCCTCACTCCTCTAAACGTTATAGACTGGTTTCCAAGTGTCGGTAAACATTTTTTTTTATTAATGCTCAATATTTTTACATTTAGTATTCACTTGTCTTGAATATTTATGATCACCCTCTTTAAATGGAGACTTTCTGACAGTTTCCCATAGAGTGAGTCAATAAAATTGTTCTCGCTCTTGCCATGGATAATACCCGGATAATCCACGTTGCTCACGGATTAGATGTACAGCGTTGTCAGAATCCCCTAATTTCTCTACAGGGATTGAGATTACAACTTTTGCAGCTTTCTCGATACGGTAACTTCCCCATAGGGATCTATTTGTCTCTGCACTTTTCTTACATCAGGCATCCTACTTCATGTACAGCTTTGCCACCCGTGCGATTTATGGGATAATATCCTTCTATTTTCTGCCCCATATGGGCTGCACATGTGCAGGTTTCCGTCTATCCTGTCCAGGGATAATTCCTTTATTGCTAGCAGCCGTTAGTTAATTTTCCTCTTACATTTCATCTTTTGTTGAAGTCGCACTAATGGAACAGAGAACGAATGATCTTTCCTTC
>VIAB01000314.1:348489-384767 GCA_009801035.1 Oophaga pumilio | reverse complement strand
CTATTATATATGCATTATTATATGACCACAAAGTGTTATAATTTAGTAACTCTTGATGCAATATTTCTTTAAAGAAGACCATTTGTCCCTAATATATTTGACATTTGACCTCCAAACTCTCCCAATCTGGTTTTGGGTACACTCTTATTATTCTAGTATCAGTATTAATACTATTTAATTATTGAAGTTTCTGGCGGTTGATGTGAGTTTTTGCTTTACTGAAAATAGTCTAACATCAAAAAATGTTACTCTTGCCCCATTTCATTACGAGCAGTCATCTTGGGACTCACTACATGAAATAATAGTTCCATTTTAGAAGATTTCAGACTCGTCACCTATCAGACATTTCATTTCTTAATGCATTTATTGATGTCTCTTTAGGCAAGTGAACCTGAAGACACTCCAGCATTAGCTGCTTTCCTACGAAATTCCAGTGTGTCTCATGCCGTGAGTCGAAGAGACATAGTGATGGCTGAACCTCTGAGGCATAACCCCATTTTAACCAAACTACTGGTAAGAACATGGCATCATATGGTAAGAACGCTTGTTCAGACAAAAGCTATCTTCCCCGATCCCCCCATAATTATATTGATGGGAGGATAACATTAGAATAGCTTGGTAGTAGAGTTGGACCTGGTCCATCAGTAATCTATGGTCACTGGACGGGTGCCCTGAGAACCGCCTCTTATGTCCCAGCTTCTGTGGCTCTTATTATTATTAGCCTACCGCACTCGACATCATTGTTACGGCATGATGCATATGTGACATTGTGCCAAGCCAGCTAATCAAAAGGAGAGCCATAGATGAGACACCAGGAGGTAGAAGGCAGTTCTCAAGGATCCCGTCCAGCAACCACAGAATAGTGACATGGCCAATGGACCCGGTCTTGTGAGTCAATTTGCACCAACTCTACATAATAGCTTCACAGTTCAAGAATTAAACATTAGGGGTGCCAAGTACTGCTCAGAAGTTCCTCCAGGGCTTGGAAATACCAAAGTGGTTAGACTTTTCTCTACCCTGCTGCTTATGTAGACCTAAATGTTCATCCTTGGCCATGAAATTTGTGGGAGCCTTGCAGATTGGTCTTAAACATCATTTTATAAATAACTTGTTTAGGGTTCACCGTGAAATGTAATTAGTCAAAGGCACTGGCATCTCAGTGTCTTGTAGGAAACACCATTTGACCAAAAAGAGCACATGATCCCTGGGTGTTTCATCTACGGCATGGTAAGCTAAATTGCTTTGACTATGACGTAGACATAAACACGCAGTCTTAGGTATGATGGGCAGAAAGTTCAAGAAAGCCTTTTCACTATTGAAAACCTCTTTAGAAGATTCTGAAAGGTCATTTTTGTCAAAGACTGTATGCTAAAATTATGGTAAAGACCCTTTCAGAGTAGACAAGTAATTTTATGTGTAGCTAACCTTAGGTATATGTTTAGCTTTATGCCAGCTGCCAGCTAGAAGGTTGATTATGGTCAAACAAGACCAGGGCCATCATGTCTTAGAGAAATCGGCATTTGTCAACGTGCCTCATGGCACCTAAAAGACCCCTGAGTTATTCTTCCAAGACATGAATGGGACAAAGCTGTTCAGTAGGACAATCTCATAGAAATTGAGCAGAAAGGCAAATGCGGCACCACTGCTCCATTCCAAGGGGAGATCATGAGATGGAGAATTACTGGGAATCTCAGTGGTCGAACCCTCACCCATAACTTGTTATTACTGGATACTCTATCAAGAGCCTGCAAAGGTAACCTGACAATTCATATTTAAAGATACGGAAGGCAGGCAGTAGGATAAAAAATAGTCAAAAAGCTTCAGTCTCTCCACGTCTTGGAGGAAACATTTGACCCTTTGCCCTATGGTTCGCAAAAATGTAAGAATTTTGCCTAGTCCTGCTAAATCAGGCTACGGCCATGTAATGTCTCTGAGCATTTTCACTCTCCTCTTGTATCTGCCCATAGGAACAAGTGTGACATTTCCATCTCTTGGATTTATGAGAGATTGAAAGATACACATGTTGTTCAAGTCGTTAATAAGAAACACATTTGATTATTTGCTCCTGGTCATTGGCTCGTTTTCTTGTCTGGAAATATGTTTTGTTCCGATTTTTTTGTAATATTTGTTGGAAGATCTTGTAATTATTTTGTTGGCTTGGTGCATAGATCTGTTGAAGATAAGAAGAATACTTTTCTAACATACCAAATCAGAAGAGAAGTGCGGCGTTTATACAGACAATTAGAATCCAAGAAATTAGATACAATTGTTGTTTCAACATTTATACTAAATCTCACCCGGCAATCTGTAGGTCTCGCTTCAGAAACTCCCCAAAAATTAGCAATTTTCACCAGAGTAAGCTCCAGGTGCCCTCAACCAAATTTGGAATGCACCCTAAGTAAAGTAAAGCTTCTTTCTAACCTGAAACTTGGGTGTTGCCAACTAAATCCAGTTGTAATAGTAGATTGTACATGTTGGAGAATTCCCCCTTTCTTGTTAAGGTGGGAACGGTGGGCCGCATATAATATTCAGTATATGCCTATCTTGCTAAAAAAAAAAAAAAAAAGTTACATGCTAAAAATGTTTCATCCAAAATTTAGCAATTAAATTTTCAAAATTTGTTTTCCTTCCTTACAAAAAAAGCAGTCCAGAAAAGTGACCTAGATCATTTAGTAAATGTAAAGATTCTATTAAAAAGATATTAAGTACAGAAAATGTACAGAATAAATAAATATTCCAACAACACCTCCTTGACTCTCCTCCTATTCTTTGATCTCATTTTTTGCTCTTATTTCAATTAATACTGAGAAATATATAAAGAAGTCTTCTGCGCATGTCTCAGCCATGCCTCCTCTCCTACTTCTCATTGTCCCAGGTGTGGCTGTAAGACAACTACTTACAGCAGGAGCCTCTCCCCTTTTCTCTGTCTGAGGGGGAGGAGCTTCAGCTACCCACCAGCTGAAGATGGAACTGATCAAAAGAAAAATAAACCCTTCTACATTTCTGCAAGACAAAACTGATCATGTAGAAATCCTGCAGTCTAGCAAACAGCAAGGGAAACTAGTTTAGCGTTTATAAGTTTAAAGCTTTTTTAAGGAGCTTGTGACTTTTAACAAATTAGGGTTAATCAACTACCCATTTTTTTATACTTACAAGTAGCCCATTATTAATAAATGTAGAGAATTGTACCCCCTTATTGACCAGTATAAACTAATATATCAATAAAGGATATGTTTATGCAGCTCATCTTCTAGTCACTTCAGTAAGATCTGATCTGCAGTTCTCGGCAGCAGCCACTACACAGCGCACAGAGTTGTTCTGTTGCCAGCTGATTGGTGGAGGTGCTGTGTGTTAGACGTCCAACAATCTGATATTATATAAAATATGCGTGGAACCCCCCTTAAATGTATTTGTGTATTTTTCTTATTGCAGAATTGTACCAATGTGAAATGTTTAATAATCTCCTGCAAAGCAAAGGGATTAAGAGGCGCTGAACGGGCAGTGATAAAGATACGATCCAGGATATGGGCAGAAACATTTCTCCAGGTAGGTCCAACCAAACTTAACCTTTTGATATGTTTGCTCCTTGCTTGTGAGGTTTTTAGTTTGTTTTCCACATTCCAAAAACAAACTGAAATTGCACAGATAACAATGAAACATAAGAGGACACCAGCAGGCTCGGACTGGCCCGTAGGAGAACAGGAGAATCTCCTGGTGGGCCCCACTCCACCTATATGAGAAATAGTTGGCACAATAGATTAGTTTCATTATGTGCAGAGTAGGGAATAATTTCTTCATTCATTTACCAAACTACATTTATCATTATATATAAACATAGGCAAATTCATGAATGAGGGTAATGTGACCTTTTCATGTAGCTGAAGAGTGGGCCACCAGTGTCAGTGTTACCGGTGTGTCCTTGGCACTCCAGTCTGCCACTGGACACCAATATGATTGGTCGGGTGCAGGCTTATTATTGGGGTCCAGAAGCTTCAAGTTATGCATTGAGCAAAGATTTCTCCCACAAGGTAATAAAATAAGTTGGGTCTATCTTGAGTGACTCCTACAATTCTGTCCCTTCACGGCTTACCCTTCCGATACTCTACACTGGGTATCTCCTATTCTTGTTCTAGACAGTCAGCGAGTTATTTTTGGAGCAGCAGTAAGTACAATGACATAATGATTGCTTGCGTTGTCCGGCAGCCAGGAGCAGCTGCTTCTGGATAAATATCAAAGTGAAGATTATTAATGAGACGATTCATCTCTGGATTAGAATTGAAACCGGATCTAGCAGTAAACGCTTATTGTACAGTTTTCTTCCCGTATACTTCTTTTACAGTATAGTGTCTCATTACTCTGCAATTTATTTTTGTTTTTCCATTTTGCAAAAGTTTAAACTTTTTGGCTTAAAAATAATCTATATTTTCAATGCAGTTCAGCTTATATTAATAAAGCGGCATTGATCTATAACTAGAAATCCTCGTCTGCATAAAACGGCTAAGGCAATTTATCTGCTCATGTAAAAAAGATATCTACTGATTGGTTCCCGAGGCTCGGTTGCCCTCTAGTATTTAAAGGGGTTTTCTAGGGAATAACAATTATTTTTGAAGGGTCTAGATTGGTTAAAAAATAAAGTAGGTACAGTATTATGAACCCTCTCTGATCCAGATCAAACACTTACCAGTTCCCCACTGGTCTCTATTTCCTGGTCCTGTCTTAATTATAAATAAAATTGGCCATAAATGCCCACTCATTGAATCATTGGCTACTACAGGTCACCTACTATTGATAATGATCGAAAAGAAATTTCTGCCCTTATTCCGTTAGCGCTCCAGGAAGTAGAGACCTATGAGGTCCAGGTATGAGTTGAAATTGGAGCTCCGGGGGATCGGCGATGGTGAGTATTGCTTCTTTAGATTATTTTTATTCCAGTCTGAGTACTTATATAAAAAAATGTGCCTGGAAAAACTCAATAGTGGTGTTGTCCAATATTGTCAGTTCAAGAAACAGCCAAAATAAGTGAATAGGGATTATTTGGAGAACCAATGGTTTTCTACAGGGTCGAACTGGGGTGCACTGGGTCAATTAGAGTCAACGATCCTGCAGGACTAAGCTCTATTTATACAAAACATATGACCAATAGATTATTTGTGAATAAAGATATAAAATATAGTCCCGGGAAGCAAAGAATTGTCTCCTAAACGCCTTCAGTCTGGGTTGTCTTCTGCTGAATCTTGTGTCAAAACTTGGGTCCACCAGAGGATCTGCTCTGATGGGCCAGCCAAGCCTTATGCCTGAAAAAGCAAAGAACAACCTTTAAAGGGTGTTACCACTTTAGACATTTAAGGCCTAGCCATAGGATAACTATAAAAAATAGCCATCTCTTCCGATCTCTCCTATCTCCACAGTAGGGGACCTTTGTCCCCTTTCCTGCCTGGTGAGGAGGCCATTGCATCTAGACAGAAGAATAAATGGAAAGGTGTCCTCATTTTCCTCCATTCACTACTATGGGAGCCATTGGTACTAGTCAAGTATTTGATTTCCTTCCTTACATATTGATTTAATATCTGGCACCTTGAGTTCCGTTGTACAAATGTCTAAAATTACAGCAGAAAAAAAAAATACAACCTTGAGATAAAAACAGCTTTGCGTCTCCTGGGACTCCTCACTATATATAGAATGAGACTGTACAGACAAAACAAAGGAAGAAATGCACTAAATATGTGCGTGTGATTTAAAGTCTGTAACAAATTATTTCAGGAAGAAAAGCCATAAATTATTCTATTCTGCTCCAGTTTTTCTGTAATTGGAAGTAAATTGTTGTGCACAATGTCAGGGAGGCTTCAGGTTTTGGAAATGTTTTTTCTTTCACTGCGGAGAGGATGAAATGCAAATCTCAGAGATCTGCTCACATTTGGCGCAGGGCCATGAATCTATCACATTGCTAAAAGCTTGTGCATCTCTGGAAGTCTGCTCCTTATATTTGAGGCTCTGAGGGATTCAGGGTGAGCTGTAGGAAGCTTACCTGGGTCTGAGATTTTCATTCTGGGGGATGTAGTAGTTTTCGTGGATGGTGAAGCCATGGGCATGGACGATGCCGGTCTTCTCTATCATCGGATGGATCTTCGTAAAGGAAAATAAACGTTCAATATTGATGTAAGTCGAAGAACCTCAAGAAGAAGATCACAACCACCTCAGAACATGACCTCTGAAAGAAGGATTGAAGATGCAAAAACGAGCCCATCAGTAGGGCACCTAATTTTGTTGGCTTAGATCATATGGGCTCTTGGGCAGTGGCTACGACGACTTTTAAGAAATATCTTAGAAATTAAGACCATGTGCTTTCCAACACTTAAGTTTGATTTAGAAAACTTCTTATACTTCTCAAGTACCAGGTTCTGTTTCCTTAGACTACCAACGATTGGTGTTTCATAACAGACAACCAGTACGGCGGTACGTCCTGTTGTCACTTTCGCAAATATGGCTGCATAGCCAAACTTAAAAAAATTTCTAATATTTTTATAAAGCAGATCTGTTACCAGATTTCACAGTATACATAAATACAGTGGCATGAAAAAGTTTGGAAATCCCTGGTCAAAATTACTTTTATTGTCAACAGTTCATAGAATCATAGAATGGTAGAGTTGGAAGGGACCTCCTGGGCCATCTGGTCCAACCCCCTGCTCAAAGCAGGATTCTCTAAATCATCCCAGTTAAGCTAGTTGAAGATGAAATGATCTCTAAAAGGTCTAAAGTTACCCCTTCAAGCCCAAGCCTTTTTTGACCTTCATGACTAGGTCAAATTTTACAATTCTGACCAGTGTCACTTTATGTGGCAACAACTCTAGAATGTTTCAACGAATCCCACTGATTCTGAAACTGTTTTTTGTGACATATTGTACTTTATGATAGTGCTAAAAATTGTTTATGACTTGCAATTATTTGTGAAAAAATCAGAAATTTGGCGAAAATTTTGCAATTTTCAAACTTTTAATTTTTATGCACTTAAACCAGAGAGATATGTCACACAAAATAGTTAATAACATTTCCCACATGTCTACTTTACATCAGAACAATTTTTTAGACAGAATTTTTTTGGTTAGGAAGTTATAAGGGTTAAAAGTTGACCAGCAATTTCTCATTTTTCCAACAAAATTTACAAAACTATTTTTTTAGGGATCACATCACATTTGAAATGACTTTCAGTGGCTTATATGACAGAAAATGCACCAAATTGACACCATTCTAAAAACTGCTCCCCTCAAGGTGCTCAAACTATATTCAAGAAGATTATTACCCCTTTAGGTGCTTCACAACTACACTTTGGGCACACGGCAGGGTTCGGAAAGGGAAGGAACACCGTTTGATTTTTTCAACGCAAAATTGGCTGGAATCAGCGAATGCCATGTCTGGTTTGGAGAGCCCCTGACGTGCCTAAACAGGTGAAACACCCAACAAGTGACACCATTTTGGAAACTAGACCCATCAATGAATGTATCTAGATGTGTAGTGAGCACCTTGAACCCCCAGATTCATCACAGAAGTTTATATCATTGAGCTGTGAAAATAAAAAATCTAATTTTTCCCACAAAAATGTTCTTTTAGCCCCAATTTTGTTTATTTTCACAATGGTATCTTTGAGATATAAATTCAATAAATTTGCATCCAAATTGTGATGAATTTCCTCTTTCATTAAGTCTTCCACTGATAGAAATAAATATGTCAGTTATTTTTCTAGTGTCTGTTGTACAAAAGAAAGGCTTTTCACATACGTTAAGATTGGATTCATCACCATAAAAAATTTTCCTTGTGTATTGGTGAATTACTGTAATTGGGTCATTTATAACAATTAGGCTAGGTGGGCAGAGATTCAGCAGCAGCAGCAGCAGCACGGAGGAGGGACACTGAGGAGCTTTTAATCAGGCTGTGTGGGTGTATATTCAGCATGTTAGGAGGGCCCCTGAGTCACAGTCAATCACACTATGTGAATGGAAATTCAGCAGCAGGGAGGAAGGACACTGAGCAGCTGTCAGTCAGACTAGGTGTTCAGAGATTCAGCAGCAGGGAGGAGAGACACTGAGCAGCTGTCAGTCAGGCTAGGTAGGCAGAGATTCAGCAGCAGGGAGGAGGGACACTGAGCATCTGTCATTCAGGCTAGGTGGGCAGGGAGTCAGCAGCAGGGAAGATGGGCACTGAGCATCTGTCAGTGAGGTTAGGTGGGCAGGGAGTCAGCAGCATGGGGGAGGGACACTGAGCAGCTGTCAGTCAGGCTATGTAGGCAGAGAATCAGCAGCAGGGAAGAGGGACACTGAGCAATTGTCAGTCAGACTAGGTGAGCAGGGAGTCAGCAGCAGGGAGGAGTGACACTGAGCAGCTGTCAGTCAGACTAGGTGGGCAGAGAATCAGCAGGGAGGAGGGACACTGAGGAGCTGTCAGTCAGACTATGTGGTTAGAGAATCAGCATCAGGGAGGAGGGACACTGAGGAGCTGTCAGTCAGACTAGGTGAGCAGGGAGTCAGCAGCAGGGAGGAGGGACACTGAGGAGCTGTCAGTCAGGCTATGTGGGCAGAGACTGAGTTTAAATATTCACAAAAGATTACACGGCCATTCTGACATGGATTTCCAAAGTAATTACACTGAACTTGATCAGGTCTAATATATCTATTTAATAATGTTTGTAGTTTATGTTGTGAAATATGGTGATAGATTTTCTTCCATTAAAACATAATTAAAGTAATTTATGTATTTATCCGATTAACATATACGGCATCACAGACTTATTTGGAATTTATGTTTTTTTGTTACAGAGAGAAAATGAATCTTACTCACTTACCGCCATTGTGTCATTTGAAGTAAAGAAGATGCCATACAGTGTTCAACCTGCAAAACTGCCTGCAGCAAGTATAGCGGTACGTATACAATGCGGCTCACTAACTACACATAAAAGTGGTAGTGTCTGGATAATTGTATTCGTTGTGTGTATTCAACTCAGGTGCAGGCGGAGTCGTAACTGCAGCCTGTGTATTATATGTATTTTGTTAGATAAAACATTTCTCCAATTGCTTTGCATTAAAATGAATTTGCCAGCAGGATTACGCACCCCAATTATTTATATGTGCATGTAGCTCTTTCAAAGATAAGTCCAGCAATACTTTTTACTTTTACATGGCCAGTCTGTTCCTCCATTACTGAGAAATCAGTGTTTAAATGGATATGCAGAAGAGGCTGAAGTGCTATGGTAGATCTGAAGCTTCTGCCACTCCAGCTCTATTCCCCAGACTGACGGCCTCTATGCTGTGTGACTCCAGGCAAACGGAGCCGACAGTACCGCAGGAGGAGGCAGCACGGGACAGGAATAGAGCTGGAGTGTCGGAGGCTTCAGATTTACAAATAGCTCTTCAACCTCATTTGCTTATAAATTCAAAGGTGATTTCTCAGTAATGAAGGAAAGGAGCGGCCATGTAAAGGTATTGATGGACAAGCTGCAAGCACATATAGATAGTTTGGGGGCCGAAATCCTACTTACCTTTAAAATGCAATGTATAACAATACTGGTGATCCCTTTGACTTCCTGACGGGAAATTCTGCAGCCCCTTCAGCAAACGAAAGAATGTAATGGTAGACTGAGCCAACAGGCACCTACATGTAATGGGTGAAATCTACCGTGATTGAAAAATTGGCATCTGTGGTCAATTTACGCAACTTACCCCCTGGGCACCCGTATAAAATCTATAACATGACCTCTCCCTGTCATACTGGTGTCTTCTTACATGGGCGCAAGACCATTTTACAATCCATATTTAGTTTTTCTGTTTTATTTATTGCCTAAGATTGTGTTTTCCAAAATGTGTAGAATATGTGTCATGAATAACAAAAATGCGCTTAAAAGAAGAAGGAGTCCGAATTATTTATCATCAGAGACTTTAAAAATGCCATTTTGGGGGCTACCCCAGCAACCAGCTGATGGGTAGCTGCAGAAGACTGGCACCCCTCCAGCTACCGAACATATGGACAGGCTTTGCTTTCAGGAGGTAGCACCTTTTAAGATAACCCACCGGTAGGTATTATGACTGTAAGGGCTCGAGTTCTATCCATGGTTTCCACCGATAATACTCGCACCCATGATATTCTATGGAGTTGTGTACATGTCCAATTTTTTCTTTGGACCAAGTGGTCTGAGACAAAATCAGAGACATCTCCGACTTTGATCCGAGTGTCAGACCAAAATCGGCAATGCCGTAAATAAACATCGGACCACTCTTAGGTGACATCGGAGCGCGGTCTAATTTTCATGGACTGGCAGAATTGAGAAGGAACTTTTTTTTCTCCACCTTCGAGAGAAACTGATACCACTCTGATCAGAATAATGGGACCGATTCTCTCGGATGGAGAGAAAAACGGTTATGTGGACCTACCCTTACATGGACACTAAAATGCGGCTGTATTACCGCCATCTAAATACAGACAAAATGACGTACTACCCCCTAATAAAACCATTCTCACACTGATTACAGGTGACCACCCCTTGTTAAAACGTCATAGACAATTACTAATAAATTCAGGGTTGTCTCATCCATCAATGGACTCAAATTTGTTCCAGCGAGACGATTACCATTTTCTACCACAATTCGGGGCCAATTCCTTCATCGTAAAGCGCAGTTGGTGTTTACTCATTTGATGAGACTCCAAACTCGCTGTGTATTTGATGTTCCCTAATAACACTTTGCTCGGGATCATAAATTGTACGGGTCGTTATAAACCTGGACTGAACGAGAGACTGGAGGATAATAAGAAGAAAACTAATGATTCAGGATGCAATTGCTGGAAATAATTCTAAAGAAAACATAAAGACGGAGCTCAGGGCAATTAATATTATTGACATCTGTTTACAGTATTCGGCGTATTTACACAGCTATGACCCTCGCTGCGTGCGTCTGCAACTGAATGGAAAATAAAAGAGCAAAATGCATTGAAATTAGGCCCGGGGTATGTGACATTTGGCATGTGCAGGAATGAAACACTAAAACAAATATTAGCTAAATGTTGCATATAATAATTGTAGCCTGAAGTCATTTACAAATGTGTTTTGCCTCTGTACAGTCCTGCGCTGCAAGCAAGTAATCAGCTCATAAGGAGCAAAAAAAAGTTTTATTTGTGATTTTTTTTTTTTCCAAAATTGCACTCATTTTTAAAATTAATTGTAAAAAATATTCAACCCTCATCCCTAAAAATATCTGTTTTGTAGAAATATGTAATTAGAATATACTAGAAAGGGTCCTGCTTGTCAGAAGAGACCTCTGACTGGCTAATCACAAACTTACCGCAAGTGGTCAGCTCTTTTCAGCAAGGAAATCTGGCAATAAGTGCTCAATCTCCCTGCAGCGCCACCGTGGGAAACTCTCATCAGCCATTTACAACATTTAATACTTTAAAGAGGGTGCATACCCTATATGACTGCACATAGTTAAATCCTAACAGTGTGTAATACGCGCACTGTCAGGATTCCACTGTTTCCAGCACGTGACCGCAATTTGCATACTTGCTTTCATATGCCGACTATCTTCTTATCCATTACTGTCATGCTGTGACCGTCTTCGGTAAGGAAAGGGAGCCTTAAACTGTCCCTGGAATTGGGCCCTAACTATACATGTCCCGGGGATACTCTTGAAGGTAGAGAGGCCCGAGTCTTCGACCTTACTATGCTCCTGTTAAACCCTGATCTGTCCCCTCCACCAACCCCATGAGGCCTCGGACAGAAATGTAAGGTAAACACGACACATAGACAAAACAGCAATTGCAGAAAGCAACAAACATGCAGACACTCGCCAAACGTAAAGTGGTATATAGGGAAGGATAGAAATGTATAAAAAACACCAGGAAAAAAGGATCTAAGATCTAAGAGTATGGGCATTATTAATAGGCTGTGAGCCAGATGCTCTGTATCTTCTGTGTGTGAACAATGCCGCATACAGATTGTATTTTTTGCGCACTGGTGTACCAAACGGCCACCCCTGATTGTAGGCTGGCTCTCGCATCAGTATTGCCGCACCTATGTTGCCGCCATCTTTAACTGAATCCGCTGCACCCTGATAGTGCATTTGTTTTGAGGCATGGGCAGGTAAGCATCTCTGCCTTTTTTCTTGGTGTTTTTTATAGATTTTTGGAGGATTGGTAAGTCGTCTTTTTGTGGTTTTGCTGTTAGAGAAGGATAGAAATGTACCAACAAAATGGGAATAGAACAATGAGGAAAGCAGACACCCAAAAACAGCATTCAACAATCTCATATAGCAACAACAATCTCCAATTCAGCCCTGCGTCTTCAAGGAGCTAAGCAAAGCTTTCACTGGCAAGACAGAGAAGGTCTGGCCAAGTTTTATAGGAGGAGTTAACGAACAGATCAGAAGCAGCTGAAATGGAGCTGCAAGTTTCTGACCAGCATAGAAAGAGTCTTTAACCTCTTCTGCACCAAAGGAAACCAAATCCATTCAATATGGGATACAAACACATAGGCTAAATGGAAGATCTTCTAACCCCAGATCTCCCAGGAGGACACATTCGTGACAATTACTCTCATTAAAAAAATTGAGAGACGAGGACGAGAAACTAATTGGAATGTGAAGGCAAGTATGCAAATCACAACCGGCAGCTCAAACTAGACACAGAGAGGAATCTTGACAGTATGTACGTATATTGCACACTACAAGGATTCAGCAGTCTCCAGTCACACAGAGGGTCTGCAGAAATTTACCATATGTTGGGCCCAGAAAACACCTTTAAAGCTTTAGCAAGATAACTACAGGATATGGTATAGAGGGCTGACAAGCAATAGTTTCTTGCAATCTCTGACTGATCATTTACTGCCAGGTTTCCTCGCTGATTACAGCTGATCACTTGGGGTCCTGGCAGGGTGACACTTTGTGATCAGCCCCAGTCAATGGGCATGGGACCCTTTCAAATATATTATAATCCAATATTGCTACAAAACAGATTTTGTAGCGTTGGGTTAAATACAGTACTTTTTACCACTGACTTTATCGGCTCACTCGACGGTATTTTTAGTCCGAGTGCTGTCCGTGGAAAAAACAAACATCTCTCGGGCCAGTGTTACTCAATGGGGCTGCGCTGATGAACGATTTTACCGCTTCTCAGTGGTCTTTCTGCCATTGGCTTCTTTGCATCAGCCAAGCGTATAGAGACCCTCAGTGAGCACCAGAGCAGCCGTGGGGATTCAATAAGTAACCAAGGCTGCATATATAATTGTATCACATCACCCTCTTCACCTCTTGCCTTTTTTTTGACAACTTAGAAAACTCATTACCATCTTTATGAGTATTACCCCTGTTTTTCTACTATACTTTTGTAGTCCCAGTACAGTGGTCAGTACTTCTGGCTTAAGGCCACGTTCACACGTCCAGTATTTGGTCAGTATTTTACATCAGTATTTGTAAGCCATAACCAGGAGTGGGTGATAAATACAGAAGTGGTGACGTGTTTCTATTATACCTTTCCTTCTGATTGTTCCACTCCTTATTTTGGGTTACAAATACTGGTGTGAAATACTGACCAAATACTGAACGTGTGAACGTGGCCTAATTTTGGAGCTCCATCTAATAACCATTGTGCAGTCCAAAAACCTGTATAATGTTTCGGTCATTAAATCTGACCTCCTTCCAATAAAAGCAATCACCTCTCCTTAGCTTGATCAACAGTGCTCTCTTGCCTGAAATGTTTTCCTGGCCTTGCGCGTCCGCACTGACACTGCAGAAACCGAACAAGTGCACACACAGTGTCTGTGCAGGTTCATTCTCAGCCCTCTCTCCCGTTTATGGCATCTGCTCGCTGCACACATGATCATACAGTAACGAGCGTCTGCTGCAGACAGGAGAGAGGAATGAGAGTGCACCCGCACTAACACTGTGTGTGCGCGCCTGTATGACTTCTGCAGTGTCAGTGCGGACATGCAAGGGTGGAAAATCAATTCAGGCAAGTGAACGCTGTCAGTGTTCGGACGCGAGAGTAAACCTCGTCTACTGTCACAGACAGAAGCCTGAACTGTCACTTTGGGTGAAAAGTAAAAGATAAATGTCGCAAAGGGATGTTTAATTTTTTTAGAAAAAAAATCAAAAATTTGACATAAAAGGAATAATAACTTGCCCCCATAGTGCACAATGACCAATCTCTATGCAATAAGTGAAGTATTCCCACAGAAAAAGAAGCTTTTCGAAGACTTACTGTACATACATTCCTAATGTAACCAATGTCTGTGTACGTCACCACCAACGAGGTACCTATGACCTTGAGATGACACGGCTCCTGACCCAGCCTACATGTAGAAGGTTTGGAGCCACCTTGTCACACCTGGTATGACAATACTAAAGCAGATACCTTGCGGTGTATGAACGTGAAAATGAATCACTCACAATTTAAGAACAGCTTCATGTTAGAGGAAGCAGAGATTTCCATTAAGGAAGAGCAGAGACCGGGGAAAGGTGTCCTTCACTCACCATTCTTCCTCATTTCCACCTTTTACGACACTGGATATTTTCTTTAGTCCCTTGTATGTTCTCAGGTTCATGCTGTGAAGACCACGTTGTCCTCCTGCCTCCTGGTCCGTTGCTCTGCTTATGATAACTTTACCATATGGGAAGCACACGACCCTGACCATCTGTGCAGCACATTTCCATGTAAATGGCAGGTGATTGCTGAGACTAGTAACCTGAAAGTATAATCATGCAGACACCATGCTGTATCATTTATGGGCTGTGCCTTGTATCATCCCCAATCTGGTGGATGGGACTGAATGTCAGAACCAACAGATAGGCACTTTCCAGGACTCTATCTTTAAGTTCCCACCTTAGTAAGATGGGGCCTTGTCTGTTTGTGCCCCACTAAAGCATCAATCTTGACGAGCAATCTTTAAATAATAGATTTCAGAAGTTCAGTCATTTTTTGAGCATTGAATATGTATGGTGGCACATAACGTCACTCTGGTACCTCCGCTCTACATTTTATTGATGCCGCACTCAGGTAGACTGCTCTAGGTGGCTACCTTGGTTTTTGGAGAATAATATATTACCGCCAGTCTTTTTCGGATGAGGTCTAACCTCTGGGGCTCAATTGATCAGCAGAATGAGAGTCCATGACATTGTTTACGCAGGCACTGTGAATAATCAATACATGCAGCAGTGTCCGGTACTGTAGTCGTTGTTTTCTACGACCCTGCACAACTGCACTGGCAGTGTGAGTGCACTCGCTGCATAGAGGATCACAGCAGAGGAGTAGTGAGCGGCCGCTGCAGACAGGAAAGAGAGATGAAAGTCTGAGCGCACTTATTTTGGAGAGTTCGAAGGTCAACCCCACCAGCGAACAAATGTTGATTGCTTATCAAAGAAAGATCATCAAAGTTTTACTCCAGGAAAATCTGAAATGATACAGTGATGATGGCATATGACAATACTGTATGATTGGGTGGAATTACAGTTGAGCAAAAAAATTTCCAGGCCCTTGGTTGAGAATTCACATCGGTGCTGATCAGAGTTTCGACCAGTGGGAAACTTCTTTAGGCAGCCCTCTGCTGTTGCGGCCTGCCACACTCCAAGACATCACAGGAGCATAGTAATCATAAAAGATGCCTAAGTGCCAGTATTCGAGAGCCAGACACTGACTTGACCCGACTGCCAGGTAGTACCGATGTGGATGCCGACCAGGATCCTGTGAATCATTTTGCTCAATTCTAGCGAGGATCCCAGAAACCCCAACAAGCATCTAGTGATGGGTATCCTGAGAATAAAGAGGAGGCAGTGCTGGTATAGCCTTCATTGTTTTTGCCCTGTACAGTGGCCAGCGGACACCCAATGCAGAAAGTCCACATTCAAGAGAATGGGGATTTCTCAAGTTGCTTGAACAGTTGGTTACCTGGGGCCACTGGCAGGTTTCTTGAGATTAGTAAAGGACCTACTGGAAATATACCATTATTTAATGAAATGGGATACTCATTTAAATAGAACCTGTCATCAGGGCAAAAGTGGACAATTTTTGCTCTCATTTTATTCCCGCTCCGCACCTGAGAATTCTGTTTTTTGTGTTTTGTAAATCTGCCATACGGTTTCAGAGATATGCGCCTTTAAACTTACTGCAAATTTTAATGGTCTTTATAAAAGCGTGTTGCCCATATAGTAATGCTGCAGTGCAGCCTAAAGACACTCCCCCGAGGATCTGTAAGCCACGCCCCCTTGCTAAAATTAAAAAAAAAATAGCACTAAATTAAAAGGCCCATATCTCTGGAACCATATGGCAGATTTAAAAAAATACAAAAATCTGAATACTCAGGGGAGCAGTGGGAATAAAATAAGATAAAAAACTGCCCTGTTGACAGGTCAAATTTTGCTCTTTTTTCCTTTAGAGCCGTATCACCCTAGGATATCACGGGGACATTTTGTTTTGGGCTTATGGCAATAAGAAATGATTTACGGCCTTCACTCCAGGCTAATGTGTGATTTCCCATAAAGTGTGTTTATATAAGGACACAGTAGTGCAAAAACAATGGAGCATCTCTCTCCTTTTTCGCATGTGCCAAGAAAACCAAATGTCATCTAAAAGTTTACAAGGAAGGTTTTAAAGTTCTGACTTGTTTAGTTTTTTTACTTTTTCTCATGGCAGTGATGTAAATTTATTTTTTATTCAAGTGCACTAAAATGTATATTTAACCTTTCAGCCATCAGATATGAAAGATTTATGGTTTCCTAGAGAGCTGAGCATGGGCTTAAGAGTTCTTGTTCTGCTCCCATAAAGGAAGTTCTCCCCATTTATCACTGTATATAATTACGTTTGCATGATTCTGGGGTTTCTTAACGTCTTCCAAAATCCAGTATAGATTACAGATCTCACCGGGAAAGTACTTTACGAATCATGTTCAATTGGATTGTTCTTTATGACTTCCACTCCTCCAGTTTTCCTGTTTAAGTTAAGACCGAGGGATGAGAAATATGTGGACGCAGATGACTTATAGATTTTTTTTTTCTTCTTGCAGATAAAGACATCAGTGATTTGGACGACTCCAAATATACCGTTCTTCATCCCTCTTTGGGTTATCATTTTGGCCATTCTACTAGGGTTGTTGGTTTTAGCCATACTTACCGTAGTCATGTGGAAGGTAAGAGATGAGTAATGGGTCATTGTTATGTTTTTGGAAAAAGGGTCCATATATCACATTCGGCTTCTTAACTTTGACAAAGGTGATCGATGCCGGCAAACATTGAAGTCATGGAGTCAGCATTAATAAGGCTCGAATCACATTGCTTAGCTCCTATGAAAATGATCTAGAGGTCTCCAATTAAATGACCAGTTGACGACATTGCAGTGTTAATATACTTGTAGTCCATGGGATTGCAAACTGCACATCTTCATCAGTATCCAAGGGTCTACCGTGGATTTCGGCTGTGGAAATACGAGTTGGATTCACTCTGATGTGCCTTTAGTGGTGTTATATCATTCATCCTGAATGCTCGATCCCTGGGTATTTTTATCAGTATGTAGCAGGGCCGGACTGGGCATGTGGCAATTCTGGCAAATGCCAGTAGGGCCGGTCCCTGTAGTGGGCCGCTTGATCACCTCCACTCCCTCTTCAGTATGTAGGTTGTAGATATCTAGAGAAATACAAAATAAAACACAAGTAAAGACGTTGAATGCATGCAGTCTATAAAAAGACATAGCTAGGGGTTTGGTTCAGGGGGACCCTGATTACAACCTTAATAGTGGATGTAGGAGAACCTCAACAGATGACCGCCCTGTTACTGAAAGAAATCTCTATACAAAGAACAACACTGATATTACCGCCATATGGTGACCATATAATAGTAGATACCAGTCCTGCTTATCATACAGGTGATTACAGTACAGTTATAGTTGGTGACTTACCGCTGACGTTCTTTCTGATGGAGTCTTTCAATTTTCCCATCTCTTTCATCCTGCCCAGACCGACATGACAACTTCTCCAGCCAGGACTCATCTACAGAGATTACGAAAAAGACAGATCTGACTTCTCACATTTCCAGCACCGTCTCCATCTATTCCCAACCTGCACAAACTCCTCATCCTACTGATACCCCAATACTGAGCTACTGCTGTCGTATGTGCCCCTATTACTGCACCGGCTGTGTGGTACGATCACAGCTCCTCATACCGCCCCACATAATAATGCCACCACTGTGCCCCTTACATAGTAATAATGCCTCCTTTGTGCCCTCTAGATTGTAAAGCCCTAAAACTTACCGGATCTTACTTGGACATTGTCGGTACCCTCTCAACATGAAGCTACTCCAAAACTTTCTTGTTCCAAAATTAGAATTGCTAAGCCAAAAAAGCATTAAAATTAAAGAAAAAAAATGCTTAGACAGACGAGATTAAGATGGATTTGTGCAAGGTTCCTCGATGGATACTTGGAAGCTTTTATGGTCGGGAGAGAGAGAAAACATTTCTGGCTGAAGACCCCTTAAGAACAATTAATTCTCTAGACAATTCTAAAGTCAATTTCCAGCTTCCATCATATGACTGTTGGCCAAAATAGCGCCGTAAACTGTAACCATAACCGTTCAGTGGTGCCTCATTGCTTCTTTTAATAAAATACGGGATTTTTTTTTGCTGGAAAAAGCAACGACGTGTAGTTTACGGGCATTTGGGGATTAAAGAAAAAACATATTTCTCTAGGAATGCTCCTCTTCTAATGAGTTTACAACATTATAGTAGTAGAGCCGTGCAGCCAGTGCTTAGCCGGGGCCCCGGGGTTAAAGCCTGCTACATCCATCAGCTTCAGGGGAAAAAAGAGAAGTTGGATTTTTTTTATATTGTTAAACCAGGTAGACAGGAAATGTGCATTTTGAAGCCATTTTTAATTTCTTGGCTATAGAATTGGTGTTTTTTGTTTTTCTTTGTAGAGTTTTTTTTTCATTGCTTCTCGTTAAAAAAATTTTCACAATTTTTCAGGAAAATGTAAGCATATTTGTTAAAATTATTTGACAGTGCAAATTGTAGATTTCTTATAGTGTGTGTGATAGAACTGTCTAGTTTTAAGACCTTTGAAGTTTACACAACCTTACTTTGTGCTTGATACGTGCTCCACAATTTTGGCATATTTTTCTGGGCACTTGGTAGCAGATGTTAAGCCACAACCCTCTTCTGATAAATTAAACCCCTTTTTAGCAAAGGTCACATCCCCCTATCCAGACAACTTGTAAAAAGTGTCTACAAACACACTTAGTACATAGGGGGCGAGTCATTAAAAACAATTTTTTAGCGTAAATTATTCCAAAATTCTGGCACCTTTAGCTTGATAAATTATCCCCGAGTGATTAAATTCTATCAGTTTAATTTTGTTAGTATATATAAGATTGGATCATCGGTCACTGTATGGTCTGTGTCGGCTTTTTGACATAATGGGTGGTGGTCTATCAGAGCAGGAAAGGAACGCTTTCACGAATGACGAATATCTGATAGGTGGGAATCTGACCTCTGGACACCACCTGAAGCCACCTCTTCATCTATAGGTGCTTATTGCCAGCCTCATTGAAGTTCCAAAGAAAGGGCAAAAGACCCCCAATCTCTTCATATCGGGGAATTCCATCTGTGAAATAAGTCATAAATGTCTGTAGGTTCATAGTCACATTAGGTTGAAAAAAGACACCGGTCCATCAAGTTCACTCTTTCTCCACCAGTTCTACATTCTCTATCGCTAGATTATTTATATCCCACAATGCCAGTGAGAAAAGCATCCGGCCCCTTTATAAAAGCTGTTATACTGTCAACCATCACTACCTCTTGTGGTCGGCATTCCATAAACTGACTGCTCTAACTGTAAAGAACCCTTTTCTATTTAGCTGCCGGAATCGCCTTCCTTCCACATGTAATGAGTGCCCCCTGGTCCTTTATAAGGTCTTTAGAAGGAATAAGTCAAGTCCTTTGTATTGACCACCCAAGCATTTATACAGGGTGGGCCATTTATATGAATACACCTAAATAAAATGGGAATGGTTGGTGATATCAACTTCCTGTTTGTGGCACATTAGTATATGGGAGGGAGAAAACTTTTCAAGATGGGTGGTGACCATGGTGGCCATTTTGAAGTCGGCCATTTTGGATCCAACTTTATTTTTTCCAATGGGAAGAGGGTCAAACTTATTGAGAATTTCACAAGAAAAACAATGGTGTGCTTGGTTTTATTGTAACTTTATTCTTTCATGAGTTATTTCCAAGTTTATGACCACTTATAAAATGTGTTTAAAGTGCTGCCCATTGTGTTGGATTGTCAATGCAACCCTCTTCCCCCACTCTTGACACACTCATAGCAACACCGCAGAAGAAATGCTAGCACAGGCTTCCAGTATCCGTTGTTTCAGCTGCTGCATATCTTGTATCTGAAGGCAATTGTCTATGCTGTGAAGATACAAGATGAGCAGCATCTGAAACAACGGACACTGGAAGCCTGTGCTAGCATTTCTTCTGCGGTGTTGCTATGAGTGTGTCAAGAGTGGGAGAAGAGGGTTGCATTGACAATCCAACAGCCAAAAAGTCTGCAAATTTTGATGCTAACATTGTTTTGTTAATTATTTTTTTTAAGTGTGGATTCTTCGACCGGCAAAGACCACCACAGGAAGATCTAACCAATGACACAGAAAAATTAACAAACAAAACATCCGAAGCATGAAAACAAACCAACTGCTGTAAGACTGCTAATGTGGAGGCCAAAGATTGAATGTACCTGCATCGCCACTTTGCCGCGTTGCATCTGAGTTGCGCTGTACCAACCACTCAAGGAACATTTTTGTTCAACGATGCCTTAAAAAAAATATTCCTTCAACATCACAGATGGAGTTTTTACTTGAATCTTTGCTGGTTTCCTGCAGATGAGTTGCGTGATGTGTTCTCCAGAGACTTGTTAGAGTAACATAAACTGTAAGGCAGTGCCTTTATTACTGTACCGGGATGTAGACTTCTCTGAACCACTACTGTTCTGTAAAGGATCTGGGAGTGTGCTGCCCATGATGGGACAGAACTCCTTTGGATCACTGGGAAGTGTCAGATTTTGGACTTTGTTTTTGAAACTGACTATAAAAGTTGGAGTTAAGAATTGTCGTATGAAGCACAAACTCCTTAGTCTTCCTCTCGAAGCTTCCAAAAAGATGTAACGGAGTTCTGTAAAATATTTTATACATTTGTACAAATGTCAAAAAGTTCTTGTTTATAGAAAATATGCCATTTTTAATGAATGCCAAAGCTTAACTTGACACCTACTCAATATAACAGCCGCAGCCGAATCTAAAGACATCATGCTCATTGAGGTCAATCTGCCTGGGTCAAGAGTTGGGTTTTCAGGAGTTGAGTAGATTTATTGGAACTTTTTGTGTTCTTCTCTGAATGGCCAGTGACCTGAGATCACTTTATATAACAATCACTTTATTTATATCACTTGTCACACTGTTACACTTTGACCATATTTAGCAGTGTCTTTGTGTGTCTCGCACATGACCAGTAGTCATGGTCTACAGAAGCTTTCCGACTACTCATGGTGGGCGATTACTTAATATTGCATTCGATCATAATAATGAACCAAGAAAGACTGGAAGAAACTAGGATTGGTTTTAACTAGTGACCAAGTTTGTGGCCAGACAGATTCTTCTAGGTTGTCCTGACAAATAAACCACTAATGTCCACTTAAGAACATACAAAGAACACTCTCTTCCATAGCTGATTATATATGTTTCATTGAGACCAGAAAATCAGATTTAAACGGGGAATTTTTTATTATTTTATTATTTAACAGCCTTTGGCTCAGTCTCGAATCATAGCGACTTAATGGATGACCGCTCTTTAGGTAGATCAATCTTGTGCAAACCTAGATAGGTCCACCGGGGTCTTCTACTTTATCTTGATAATATCAAGCCATCGGGTTGCAGGTCTTCCTCTTTGCCTTGTTCCTCCTATTCTTCCGATCATGATGTCCTTCTCCAGTGATTGCTCTCTTCGTATGATGTGTCCAAATTAGGCAAGTCGTAGCTTGGTGATCCTTGCTTCCAGTGACATGTCTGGTTTGATTTGTTCCAAAATTGATTTGTTTGTTCTTCTTGAGATCCATGGTATCGATAACTTCCTTCTCCAGCACCACGTTTGGAAGGCGTTTATTGTTCTTCTTTCTTGTTTCTTTATCGTCCAGGTTTCACATCCATGTGTTTGAAGACCTTTCCTCTATGAGCAGCATAAACCACATGAGAAATGTCAAAGCCTCCCATTGGCAACCATGCTGGCCCTTTATGAATCTGTTCTCCATACATAGACTCTATATAGATGTATCTCTAAATAGTTGCTACTATCCATACGTCAGGTCTAATACAACATGGTGTAAATGAAAATATTATGGATCTATGCAATCACAAATCTCCTGAGGGAAATCCCTTGCTGCAGACCAGTAGTTGATTGGATTACTCAAATCCTGCAATTCAATATATCTTAAAGGCAACCTCTCATCACTTTTTTGGTCTAATAGTCATCACCACTAGCTGATTGTGCCTCTTGAACTCTTTCTAAAGGTGTCTATGGGTTAGTGGTGTCATTTTGGAGATCAGAAAGCTGCTAACAAACTATAGTTTAGCAATCATGACATTGGGCCATTGATGGCACTCATCTATCAATCAGAATTCTAAAGGGTGTTCCAGATATTTTTCTTCCAGGTAGGATTGGGAATATCCAATTGTAGAGCTGTCAGAATTGCAGAGGTAGCAGTTACGATATATCCCTTGTGCCAGGGGGTACAAAAACACCAGCTTTATCAATGTCACATGGAAGGTAGGAGGCCCAGGATGTTTGCATGCTTTGATTATCTTTAATTACACAATAAGCAATCGATTCTATTGCGTATAAAGCCTCTTATCGAAACGATTACTGGATTTGTCTCAATTTCTGTCAGTACCATAATTAGAATGACAAAAAGACCATTGATATCTGATGTGACCTGTGGTCTGATCTTCCATTGATGGAATATTGATCTGTCGGCAGGATTGCCTTTTTTAATTACATCACCCTGCAAAGACAGAAAAACTTTTTGAGAAATGTCTGCCTTCGGTAGGCCTCTGTTAAACTCATAGATGTCACAAAGGGGCACCTACTCGCCCACCAGAGAATGGTCTTAGCAGACTGTACCCAACTGTGGGTGAAAAATGAGGCCCTCTGCTTCTCTAAACTTTAGAGGACATTGAAAGTTTTCAGTGCAATATGTAATAAACCCAAAACATTTTTACACTGGGATGTGATGCGTCTTTTTCTATATATATATGGAATATCAGAGTACCAAATGCAATTATTGGGGATGACACCATATTGAACAGTAACTTATTATCCAGGGTGCAGTGTTGCAGTTGCACCTGGACCAAGAAAGCCTAAGAAGCCCAAATATTGCTGATGCTCACATGCCAATATTCCCTTTTTATGTATTTTATACTCTCGTCTTGAATAGGTTGAATATATTCCCGAGCCAGAGAAAAAAAAGCCATAAGAGTATTCCAGTGCTTTCCATTCCTCATGTGATCATAATCTTATTCTCAGATACGCTTTATTAGGACCTTTTCTTGGAATACACAAATGCACTGAATGTATTTTCCATGCTCGCTCCTTCTGGATTTAGGTCCATACATGGAGTTTGTGTCATCGGAGAGATTTTGCTTCCATTTCATTATTGTTTTTCTACTAAGCCGACCATCACTTGTGCAAATACCATTATTCTGGGAGATGCTTGACGACAGACATATTATCGGCCTGTGCAATGTGCAAAGGACTCTTTTTTTCAAAACAATAAAAGAGCCAATGGGACAATGGTTTGTGTTTCACTTATTTTCTCTTGTTAGAGTAACATTCACTGGAAAATTTGAAGGATTATTTTTCAAGGGGAATTTTCACATTGGTGCCCACAGTGACTACAGCAAAATGACTCCCTTGTGGACTGCTGTTAATTCAGAAATGTATGGAAGACTTGGTGGTGCTTTTGGTGCATGTGGATACATTAGACCTCCATCTTATGCAGAACCACAGCTCTAAATTTAAGAATGGGTCACTAAAAGAGTTGAGCCTTCTCACTGCCTTGGTCCATTGTACTTCGTGGCAGCAGAACCAAGGTAGTCTGCGATACTGTCGCTGGCATCCTCATCCTGGCATCTTGGGCGCCTTTTGCACTTTCTAAGACCTGCGAACGTCATGCCGTGAGTCCTTCCATGAAGTTAAGAGGTACCAAGAATGCTGGCAGCAGTAGTGAAAACTGACCTAGTTTGGCTGCCACAATGGATTGAAATAGACCAGGACAGCGTGAATCTTTTTGTTTAACTCTAGTCACTGATCTCCTCTCAAACAATGCTGCAATTTACGTAAGCACCTCATATCTGCAGAGCTCCCTTGATGAAGACCCCATGTTTACAGCTGTCAGTGATCCCAGACAATTTCTGGGGAACCTGTATTGTGAATATGCATGCTACATACATGGGACGGACATGGGACGGACTAAGTAGCGGAGGCTACTCCATATACCCAAGGTGCGGTCTGTATGTTCAAATCACCTCCCTTCTTCTGGAAGTAAATTAAAGCTAACAAGTTATGGCTTACAAAATATGGTGATACAAAATGTTTTATTTATTTTTAATTTTTATTTATAATTTATTTTATGCTTTAGGATGCACTCCAGGTTTAGACAGCAGAAAATAGAAAATACACAAAGCCCTGCTTTACATACACACAGGTCTGCTATGCACATGCAGCTCTGCTACAAACACTGCTCTGCTGTATGTGCACACACTTACCAAAGCTACATCAACACACACACAGCTCAGCTACATCAACACACACACAGCTCAGCTACATCAACACACACACAGCTCAGCTGCATCAACACACATCTCAGCTGCTGAAATCGGTTTAGTTTCTTGTACTTTGTACATATGGGGGTGTGACTCCCCTGTGCATCTTGTTTAGCTTTCCATGAGAAGGTACAAAATAGTCAGGTCCAGGTCGTGCTCTTCTCCTATCTATTTTGTGGACTACTGAAACATAGTGATGTGAAATACTAGAGTTAGGGACTATCCTGATTGGGTGCAATTTGTCGCAGTGTGATGACTTTTACTCGTTTTGATCTAAATAATGTCTACTAAGTACCTTATGTTATTTACGTATAGTACTACTATTTTTTTTTCAGTTGCCTACTGCAGGTTATTTGCTCATTGCTTTTATCTTAGGTTTTACGCAGATTAACTACATCTACACACAGCTCAGCTACATCAAAACACACAGCTCTGCAACAATTAAAACACAGTTCAGCTACGTCAATACACACAGCACAGCTATATTAACATGCACAGAGCTTAGCTCCATCGATATATACACTGCTCAAAAAAATAAAGGGAACACTCAAATACATCCTAGATCTGAATGAATGAAATATTCTCATTGAATACTTTGTTCTGTACAAAGTTGAATGTGTTGACAACAAAATCACACAAAAATCATCAATGGAAATCAAATTTATTAACCAATGGACCCCTGGATTTGGAGTCACCCACAAAATTAAAGTGGAATGTAATGTATTTAAAACAAGCCAAAATGATGCTCAGTAGTGTGTGTGGCCTCCACGTGCCTGTATGACCTCCCTGTGCCTGTCTGACCTCCTTACAATGCCTGGGCATGCTCCTGATGAGGCGGCGGATGTTCTCCTGAGGCATCTCCTACCTGACCTGAACTAAAGCATCCGCCAACTCCTGGACAGTCTGTGGTGCAACGTGACGTTGGTGGATGGAGCGAGACATGATGTCCCAGATGTGCTCAACCGGATTCAGGTCTGGGGAACGGGCGGGCCAGTCCATAGCTTCAATAATCATACCGAACAGTAGGACAAAGTGACCAAGTCATTTTGACAATAAAGATAAGTTTGTAAAAAAAACTAAATTCAAAAAACAATAGGGTAATTTTTTTAGTACGTACAGTATATGATTAAATGGTCTCCTTAATCTTCACCAATTTATCAAAAATTTGGTTAGAAAAAACATTAAAAGTTGCAACATTTTGTGCACATTTTTCACCACTTGCAAAAGTGTAACGGCAGTTTTCTGGAGCAAATGATTGGGGCCGTCATCTATGATACTTTATAAATGTAGTTAATGTCCATGAGAATTCCCATAACTCATCACATTCTAGGAGATCTTTCCTCCGAGCCAGTAAAACTCCAGATGTGACAGTATCATTTTCATCCATGCGGTTTACCTCCAATTCCCCTTACTCCCCGATACGGTCAGATAGACCCACGGACCAGAAGTATTATAAGACGGCCGTCCTTTCATCTGTGCCGCCGCTCACCATCGTGATCAGAAGGGACAGTCATTCCCCATTCACGTCTCTCCATGGGGCTGATTTGTATTCTGTTACTATGTAACATTTAATAGCTGAATAGTAAATATTATCTCGAGGGCCCATCGGGATCGGTCAGGGAAGTATAAACATTTGGGGAAGATGAAAAGGATATGGCGTCCCGCGGTGAATAACATTGTGTTGCTTATAGCCGTGACTTCATGCTGGAAGCCTCGCCGTTCACTTTATGAAGCATTGGCCCGATATTTTCATTTGTGTTTATGTTTTTTGGATAATATCCATGTTACAGATGTACATTGAGCTCTACGCCCCCGGCCTGGGACAATAAGCTCAGATTCATCGTATGGAACAGCAGGGATGGATTTCATGTTGCATTTACTTCTTACAAGACTCGCACACCATTTGGAGGGTCAGTCCTCCTGATTATTGCCAGGCAAAATTCAGGGCTTCATGGAAGTCTAACTGATATTACAGTGAAACATTAGAATCGGCTGGAGGGTCACAATGGAAATCATTACATGGCGTCGTCCTGCTGTTTGGACTTTATTGCTCACAACAGATTTCTGTGTGTAAATCGATTGCTCAGGGTGGTCGCTGGGAGAAATGTTACTTTTGGGTTATTGCCTGAATTATTGTAAAGTGATATAGAATCAAAAATATGAGGTTATTGTATGTTGTGCGGCATGTTATTAATAATAAATTATATACTGTAAATAGGTCCCAGAGGCAGCTGGGATCAAGAAAGAAGGAGAGAAAGAGAAAAGACAAAGAACGAGGGAGAAAAAAAGAGATGGCGAAAGAGAGAATGCAAGAGAGAAAGGGAGATGAATAGAGAAAGAAACATTAAGAGAGAGAGAAAGATGGAAGGAGAGATAATTAGAAAAAGAGAACGCAAAAGAGGGAGAGAAAGATAGAAAATGAGAGAGAACGCAAGAAAGAAAGAGAGAAGGAAGAAAAGGAAGAAAGATAATTATGCAGCTGCTGGACAGATGGCTGTGAAACAGAGAGATAGATAGATACAGAGAAGATAGATAATAGATAATACAGTATATACAGTTGTGCTCAAAAGTTTACATACCCGGCAGAATTTTTGCCTTCTGGCCTTTTTTCAGAGAATATGAATGATAACACCAAAACTTTTTCTCCACTCATGGTTAGTGGTTGGGTGAAGCCATTTATTGTCAAACTACTGTGTTTTCTCTTTTTAAATCATAATGACAACCCAAAACATCCAAATGACCCTGATCAAAAGTTCACATACCCTGGTGATTTTGGCCTGATAACATGCACAGAAGCAAGCACAAATGGGTTTGAATGGCTACTAAAGGTGACATCCTCACCTGTGACCTGTTTGCTTGTAATCAGTGTGTGTGCATAAAAGCTGAGTTAGTTTCTGGGATCCAGACAGACTCCTGCATCTTTCATCCAGCCACTGATGTTTCTGGATTGTGAGTCATGGGGAAAGCAAAAGAATTGACAACAGATCTACGGGAAAAGGTAGTTGAACTGTATAAAACAGGAAAGGGATTCAAAAAGATATCCAAAGAATTGATAATGCCAGTCAGCAGCGTTCAAAATGTGATTAAATATGAGAAAAAATGGAGCAGCACATATCCAATAAGTGGATGCACAAGCCTCAACAGCAAAGCATCCAATACTTGCCCCAATCCAGATAAATTGAAAAAAAGGGAAGGCAGCACTCCATAGACTTTAAGTGAAAAAATGTGGATTTTATTCAGACCCACATGGCATGGCAACGTTTCGGCTCACACTGAGTGACATATGATGGTCATCAATATATAAAATGTTTTTTTCCTGTTGTTTCTTATCCAACAAATGCTAGTATTGCTAACAATGCAATAGTTATATTGTGAAAAAAGCCTTAGAGCAAATATGATCAGTTTTCCGTTTTTAACTGCAGTTTAAATTGTCATTGTGAGGGATCGCACAGGGGAAGGGGTGTGTTGACTTTTCTCTCCTCGGGGGAGGGGAGAGAAGGACCCAGCAGGGATCGGCTCTCTGGTACCACCACTTACCACAGGTCAGTCAGGGAATAATAATAATCTTTAATAATAATCTTTATTTTTATATAGCGCTAACATATTCTGCAGCGCTTTACAGTTTGCACACATTATCATCGCTGTCCCCGATGGGGCTCACAATCTAGATTCCTTAGCAGTATGTTTTTGGAGTGTGGGAGGAAACCGGAGAACCCGGAGGAAACCCACGCAAACACAGGGAGAACATACAAACTCCTTGCAGATGTTGTCCTTGGTGGGACTCGAACCCAGGACTCCAGCGCTGCAAGGCTGCAGTGCTATCCACTGAGCCACCGTGCTGCCCGAGGGAACTGAACCGAGGGCAAATAGTCGCCGGAAAGGCTTCCCTTAGAGGTACGAGTTATTGAGGTGCTCCAAGTGAGGGGGGATATATATCACTAGTCCAGGCTGGAGATATATTTATAAACCCCCGGCCATCACTGTCAGAGTTCCTCACTAACAAGTACGGTATTCTGCCACCAGTTCCTCGTTCAAAATAAGCCCCATCTGACAACAGGCTTATATCAGGACAGAAACCAACCCTGCGGGTAGCGTATCATATAACCAACCGAGCATGTGGGCATGGGGATTCGTGTATCGAGATAAAAGAGGAGCCCAAGATTAATTTTATATTTAATCGCCAAAAAGGCGCACTAGAAATATACAGGTATATATAACAGTCCAAAGAAAGGAACAGCACTCCGATCAGATGGGTGAAAAAAGAGCTACTTTATTGAGCCCATTGATGCAACGTTTAGGTTCAAGATGTGAACCTGTTTCAAGCTCAGTAGCGTCCCTGGATACCAGAATCCAAGATGGACGGCGTCACTGAGAGGGCATGTGACGTCACAAAGTACAGGTGCCTGGAAATATCAAAATTGAAACCAACGCGTTTTGGAGGACAGTCCCAATAATGTCTTTAAAGCCCTGTATGGAGACTGTAGGATCATCTAAGCATGTGATAAAATGCCATAACCTGTCTGGTGTTTACCCACTTCTCTTTACATCCGCCATATAAGTTTGGCAGAATTCAATAGGATTTGTATGTAGCAGCTCACCCTACATTCCTGGCGGTCATTTAACACAGCATACACTCGCCACTAACTGCTGCATTTGGAGCTTAGCTCTGATTAAATCCTTTTGGATGCCATGGTAAAAAGCAACCATGGCATTTAAGGGGTGTGAGACAGTGAGGATATGTGGTGAATGGGGTGTACATTTCACCTAGGTTCTGTGCTAACTATATGGGAAATGTGTGGCTTTGTAGACCTGGTGGTAGGGAAAGGTCACTACACCTTGCATTCATTGCACATTTGGCAGCTCAGGCCTGAAGTTAATCAGCTGTTAATGAGGAAGCCAGAAATAGGTGTTTGAGAACACAGTCAGAGAGCTCGCTTAACCCGGACAGGAGGTGTCCAGGCACAAGAAGCAGTCTCTGTGAGAATCCATGTGGATAAGCTACTGAATAGGAGAGGAGCTGTCTTAGTCTGGGTTAGATGTACCCCGGACACAGAAGCAGTCTCTGGGAATCTCCATGCTGATGATTACTGAATAGGAGGAGAGCTGTCTCAAGTCTGGGTTAGAGGAACCCCGGACACCAGGAGTAGTCTCTGTGAACCTCCAGGATGATGACTACTGAATAGGAGTGGATCTCTCTCAAGTCTGGACGTCGGATGGGCCTTCAGACTAAAGGAGGAGTATCTGGGAAACTCCAAGCTGGTAATATAAATTGTATGTCTTGTTTGGCCCAGGCTGATAGAGCCTGGTTCATTGTAGACAGGGACATTACATGTGTGTAATTAGTGGCTAGACAAGCCTAGGATTTATGTTTATGATTTTGTTTTGATCACCTTTTGTGTTGCTGTGGACTTTAATAAACCTGGTTGCGGCCAGTTTTTATAGTACTGCTGTCTGAATGAACTGTTTCCATGCCATTCTGTCTACCCAGACAGCGATTCCAGAGCTAAATCCCCTGAAAAGCTTACAGGGGTTAGTCTTCAGAATCCAATGGGCTGCTTTATTGCTGCCAGAGGCCCATAAAGGAGGTCGAATTCAGACCTTATTTAACAACCCGCAGATTTCTGTGAGTCCTTGGGTGATAATTTTTTATATTTTTACAGAATTAAATCCCCTGGACAAGATTGTAATTAGCCTGGACAACCCCATTAGGGTATTTATTCAAGAGGTTGATAAGCTATGAGCTATATATATTGTAGGGATTCACTCTCTCAGGTAAGAATTAGGTAACGTTCACACAGGCAATGCAGTTTGATCCAAACAGGCGCTATTTTATTGCTTTCATATAGCTACAAGGGACTCAAAACAAAAAAAACAGCCTCTTCTGGGCACAAAAGTACCACAGCAAATAAACAGTTAATTCAGCAGGCACATACATGTCAGTGTGGGCCTGCCAGAACAGATTACTGTCCTTTCTCCTTGACACGTATGGTCCTACCAGTCTTGGTATCAACTTCAGCCTGAGCTTCAGCAGCTTCCTACGCCAAACAGAAGTGTTCAACGTCATGCTCAGTTCACACACAACAGGCTGCAGCTTCCACATGGTTCTCTGCAGCTCTAACACACAGACTATTCAGCTTTCCTAGCTGACCAGTGTATTATCCATTCAGAGAGAGACTCTGGCATGTCTGTCTCCCAGCTATAGCTCACATTATGTCTGGACACCCACCAGCTTCAGCACACGCGACTTTGCTTCATTTAGCAGACTGACACCCCTAGTGAACACAGGCCCTGGTTCTTAGTCAAAGCTAACCAGGTGCATCTAATTAATACCTGCAGTGCTAAGATTTACCCAAGTCCTACTTGGCTTTGCTATATATAGAGCTCTTACAGAGTTCGGGTCTCTATAGAGAACAGTAGCACGCAGCATTACACACATCTACACCCAGTCGCAGGTCACAGCATTCACAGACAGAAGTAGTGATATATTCATATCCTGCATACTGTACAATTTGGGGGGAATTTCTTGTGTTTGTTTTATTTTGCACAAAAAAACATTATTTTGCCTTTTTATTTGGGGAAGCTTAAAAAAAAAGTCCTGGGACAATAAGGTTACATCTGGAGGAAGTGGAATATTATGGCTCCAGGAGACAGCTGGAACTAATGAAGTTGTGGTGGCTTTATAAGACTTTTCTTCTTGGTGATATGTGACTTTCTTTATTGTTTCAGGACAGAATTCTGGACTAATTAATACACTGGAAAATGTACATTCTATAAAATATACCTATACAGCACAAGAAAGAAAGATCTAAAGAGTAAAGGTGCGGCGTAAGGGCTCAGTCGCAAACACTTATGTTCCAAAGTTCCCATGTCTGTTCTCGATTGTAGGGGCTGTGACAGCCTCATCTTTCCAAGCTGACAATAGGTACTAGCAAACAAAGGAAGTAAGAACCTGGCAAATCAGGTATTGGCAAATCTGCACCCTACTCTCTTGCTCCAGGACAGCTGCAGAGGAGACCATTTGTATTTTGTCACAAGGCCATATGTGAATGCTTCCCAACAATGCCGGGGAGTGTCCTTCAAAAACTTGTGAGTTCTTGTGATGTTTTTGATGCTTTTCCAGTGTTTCTGGGACTGGGCTTCCAAATATTGATTTGCAAATCTTGACATTAGTGTGTGCCATGTGGAAGAATATTCTTCTATTGACTTCTATGGAAGAATGTTGGAAGCTTGTACAGAAGCGACTATCTAGGGAGCAGGAGCTGAGTCATGAGCGCCAATAGTCAGTGGTGTGATCCTGTGTTATCTACCCCCCCTGTATTATATATGTGTTACTCCTCCCTGTATAGGTGTCCATACACCTTAAATAACTTTTTTCTCCCACAGCTATTTCTCTCAACTTCTCCATACACAAGTGCTCGCCTGAATGTTCCTGCATTCCTATCAGGAGAGGGGAGTACGCGACTCATCTGGACGTACCAGGAGAATAAGTCAAATGGCCTGACCACCAGTCATAATCTGTCAGAGGAGATTCAGGTGGGCCCTAAACAAATCCCACCCAAATCTGTACCTTCAGCCAACTAATGGTTGGTCTTTATTCTGAAGTGCATTGATTTTGAGGAGTAATAGGGTCCTGGCGGTTCCCCCAACATTGATCAGGGAGCATGCCATCACGTCTAGTGGTGGGTAGATCTCTGCAAGAAACTGTGACTTGGAGATTCCTTGCCATAGTCCTGAGGACAAGGGTGTCCTATGGGACCCTTGCAGAATAGGTGGCCAGTTTTGGTTGGTCACATCTTACGGTATAGTGGATTGTAAATGAAGTTTTATGTAGAAAAATGTAGAAGTATGGATAATGTACTTGGGCAGCGAAAATAAATTCTATAATTCTATAACACAGGGTAAAACTGTCACTTCGGCGTATGGATACAAAGTACCAGCGCCAAGCGGCTGCCGTCAAGTAACAAAAAATGTGGGATTCATTAAAGGAGGCAGGGATGCCATGACGAGAACATAGTTTTCCTCCATATAAGTCATTAGTGCGCCCATACTTAGAATACTGGGTACGATTTTGGGCTCCGCTGTAGAAGAAGGACATATTGGAACTAGAGCGGGCGCAGAGAATAGCGACCAAGGTTATTAAGGGAATGGGTATGCTGCAATACCAAGGTGTTTATAATTTTCCATTCTTCAGTTGGATAAAAAGACAAGGACGACCTTATTACAATGTACAACTAATTGAATGTACAGTTCAGAGATCTTTCGAATGATCCATTTTACACCTAAACCTAGATGACAATGGAACATCTACGACTTGGCTACAGAAAGGATAATCATCATTACAAAACATGATAGTTTACTGTCTGAGCATTGAAACTATAGATTCTTTACTGTACATGCAGTGAGACTATGGATTCTTTACTGTACATGCAGTGACACTATGGATTCTTTACTGTACATGCAGTGACACTATGGATTCTTTAGTGTGGAAGCAGTGAGTGTATGGATTCTTTACTGTACATGCAGTGAGACTATGGATTCTTTACTGTACATGCAGTGAGACTATGGATTCTTTACTGTACATGCAGTGAGACTATGGATTCTTTACTGTACATGCAGTGACACTATGGATTCTTTACTGTACATGCAGTGACACTATGGATTCTTTACTGTACATGCAGTGAGACTATGGATTCTTTACTGTACATGCAGTAAGACTAAGGATATTTTACTTTGCGAGCAGTGAGACTTTGAATTACTTAATATACGTGCTGTGAGAATATGTATTCTCTACTGTAGAAGCAATCAGTCTATGGATTCTTTACTGTACAAGCAGTGAAGCTATGGTTCATTTACGGTATGAGCAGTCAGACTATCTCTTCCACAAAATGTAATGTTTCAGTCACTAAACAAACTCCAGGAGGGCATGGACGCCTTTCTGGATAGACATAATATTACAGGTTATGGGTACTAGATTTTGTGATGGGACATTGATCCTGGGAACTTGTCCGATTGCTGTATCTGGAGTCTGGAAGGATTTTTCCCGCTAGTATGGGGCCATTAGCTTTTGCCCTATGGGGTTTTGACATCCTGTGGATCAACACTGTAGAAATATATGTAACTGTAAGTGGTACAGAGACTAGTTCATCCCCCACACTCCTTGAGCACGTCCCTGTAAAGCTGGTATATTTTATAATGTAATGTATCTTTGATATGTCTTATAATGCTGCTATATAGTGTAGTGTATTATAAATATATATATATATATTACTTCATATGTCTTATAATGTATTATGCAATGTTCATATGTTTAATGTATTAAACAGAGGTAGGGAGAGTGTAGGATTTAGATTAGCCCACTAGAGGGGACACAATAGCATAGAGTAAGTTAGGAATTAGATAGACCAACAGGATTTAGTTAGTTAGGAGGGGCCAACTGGGAGTAAGTTAGTGAGCTTCCTGGGTTTTAGTCAGTAGGGGCTGGGAGCCCGGACAGGACAGTTGAGTCCTTTAACATTTAAGCAAAGGAGCCCAGCCATCCAGAGCTTATGGGCTGACAGTCACATGGTAGTGAAGGAATACAGGGCAGCATCAAGATGGTGGCAGCTAACTTCATGGGAACAACCCTAAATGTCTGGGACGAAATGAACGGGGCACTCCTGAAGCGGGTTAGTCTGGCCAGTCAGGAAGCTGTGGTACTGAATGAGATGGTACGACCCTGCAATATTCATGGAGGAGTGAGGGACGGCACAGGGAAAGGAAAGTCTATATTCTGTGATGAACTTTGTGCTGTTTCTGTGACTAAACTGGACGAGCTGTGTAAAGAACTGAGTAAAGTTGTTTTGTTGGAACTGGATATAGACTTTGACTGCCATTGCTTGGTACTTAAAGGAAGATGGCCCCAGCAGACCGGAGTGGACTCTGATCTGCAAGTGAGTGAACCACCAAGTACACAACAGAAGGGACAATGTGTTTATGTGACGTAGGGCCAGGGCGCGCGAGAGCAGCCATTAGCCACAACTACTCACCTGCCCTCCGTTACATAACTACGGTATGAAACTGTATTGTTGGCAAACACATGAGGAATAAGCCCAAATACCAGGACTTCAATCCAAAAAACAGCAATAGCTATGGTGCTGTATGAAGGTAACTGAGCATGTGAAGTACCTACAGCTCCAAATAATGGAGACATGGGTAGTCCATGTGCTGCCATACAATTTTATTAATTTCCTTTGGAATTATGTATCAGATGTCCGCTTCCCATAATTATCAGATCCATACATTGCTCATAGAGATCATGTCACCACCCCAATATTAATCGCTGATCTGGACCCACGAGACTCGTCCATGAGATGGATGTTGCCCATGAGCAGAGGTCATCTGTCACAAACCTCATGCAGTATTACCAGTGAAAACATCGTGGGACGAGTATGCAGCAGACGATGATTCTCCTAATTGAATTTAGCCAGATAAACAATCCTCTCATTTACGTCTGGTGATATCTTTGGAACAATTATTGTTTTCTTATGTAGAAGATTGTTCCCAAGACGTTCCCATCTGACGACAACGAGATGTATTGTCTGATCGCATCTCGGTAAAGTGTAATGACCCGGGCATTCTCCAGTCACACAAAGTTCATGCTGTCCGGAAGAGCAAACTGAACAAGTTGTTATATCTATTATTGTTTAATTATTTTTACATTTTGTATTTTTTTATTTATCCATTTTTTTCCCCCAAATTGATGCAAATAAAGCTTAATCAGAGTATAAATGTTATTTTTATGGAATTTATACATTAATTGGTCCTTGTAATTTCAGACAACTTAATCTCATTTGACAGATATTATAAAATAAATCTTTAATCTGAAAATCAATTCACATACAGTTGTGCTCAAAAGTTTACATAGCCCGGCAGAATTTTTGCTTTCTTTGCCATTTTTCAGAGAATATGAATGATAACACCAAAACTTTTTCTCCACTCATGGTTAGTGGTTGGATGAAGCCATTTATTGTCACACTACTGTGTTTTCTCTTTTTAAATCATAATGACAACCCAAAACATACAAATGACACTGATCAAAAGTTTACACACCCTGGTAATTTTGGCCTAATAGCATGCACAGAAGCAAACACAAATGGGTTTGAATGGCTACTAAAGGTAACATTCTCACCTGTGACCTGTGCAAATAAAAACCCACAAATAACATCGGCTGAAATATTGGACTCTCTGAAAACTAGTGGTGTGGCTGGGTCAAGATGCACAATAAGGAGGCACTTGAAGAAAAATGGGCTCATGTGATATATAGGGGGCAGCGTGGGGGCTCATGCTATATATAGGGGGCTATGTGGGGCTTCATACTGTGTACAGTCATGGCCAAAAGTTTTGAGAATGACA
>VIAB01000314.1:150652-166190 GCA_009801035.1 Oophaga pumilio | reverse complement strand
TTTTTTTTACTACTACTAGTGCAATGATGTAATTTGTTCCTAAAAGGTTGTATTTGCCTAAACAAAATTTTAATAGATTTTTATTTTAAGGGTTTCTCTCTGTGATGTCATAAACAGAAAGCAGTAGTACAATCAAATAAAATAAACTTTGTAATTTACCTTAGCAGAGAAATATGCTGCTTTCTCCATTCTCCTCCTTCTCCCCATCACCTCCTGAACTCACCATCCATTCTAAAAAACTGGTAAAATCTGTATTGCTCAAGACATTATGGGCTGCCAGCTCACTGAGGAATCAAAATACAGCTATAAAATGAGAGGGAAGGAAGAGGGGACCAGAGTGAGGGAAAGGAGCAGAAATACTGTGCTGGATTCACATATACACTGCTCATTACTACTATATAATGTCCTCTATGCTGCTGCTTCTGGACATGTGCTACATAGAGACAGGAAAGGAAGAATCCCTCATGTCTGTGTGCGGGAGACATAATAGCAGCTTGTCTATACCCACTAGCTTAGAGACATCTGAAAAATGCAGGATACGAAACATGTAGTAGCCAGAAATTGTTATTCCTCATGGGCACACACAAGACAGCTTATTCTGAAAACTTACCTGAAATTACTGGTGCGTTTTAAAAATGTTTTATCTATTCTTTGGTTAGGCCATCAATGTTAGATTGGGGATCCGACTCTCTCTCTTTGTTTAAAGGGGCCACAGCGCTCCTAAAGTCCCAGATAAGGCCTCTAGTAATAATGTTAAGACTATTTCTGAGTTTCATAGCTTTTTCGGACAGTGTAAGGGCTTTATATAGTTGCATCTGTATTATAGTCACAAGCTGCATTCACTCTAAAGACTTCAGAGCTGAAATCTACACCTGGGTTATTTGTGGGTACAAAGTTTTCTTAGGTGGCCAGTATTCTGGAAAGTGCTGTTTTTTATTACGTCCGACACTGTAATCGGATGTAACAAAATAAAAAAAAAACGTACGTTAGAGGAGCTAAGCTGTTTGGGGTGTCTCTAAAAACAAGCCTGTTAATTGTTTCCAATGATGTCCATAAATTAAGTTATGTGTAATAATGAAAAATAAAGCGGTGAAAGTATTGAACACATTAAAATCAGAGAAGTGGAAAGTCCTGACACCAGCTGATATCTATCAGTAATTAGAAAGCAATCCTGACACTTAATGACAACTAATATCAGCTGGTTCAACTGATCGACTATGAAAAAAAAGGTATCTCATTACCAAGGTGCTACACAAGAAACATCTCATGATGAGTAAAACCAGTGAGTTGTCTCAAGACCTTCACAACCTTATTGTTGTGAAAAATACTGATGGCGTTGTTTACAGAAGAATTTCTAAAGTATAGAAGGTTCCAGTGAGCGCTGTTGGGGCCATCATTCAAAAGTGGAAAGAATACAAGATTTCAGACAGAGGAGTGAAAAGAATTATCAGAAGAATTGTCCAAGAGCCAAGGACCACCTGTGGAGAGCTACAGAAAGACCTGGAATCAGCAGGTACAATTGTTTCAAAGTGCTCACAGTTAAGTGCCAGAAAAATACCCTTCCTGTAAAATATAAATCTTAATTGGTATACATTAAAAATACCCTATTTAAATAGAAATATTATATTTATATTGTCAGTCAGTCCAAATAGGATCAATAATACAGACAATCATCCCTATAGAGATAAACCTAAAAAAGTGCATATTATAGTTGCAGTAAGTTCCACCTGTCCTGTGGCGGGGAAAGTGAGGGTTCATATTTGTGGGGTTGATGTCACCTTTGTATTTTCAGGTGACATCAAGCCAAGCAGTGTGTATAAGACACCTCTCCATTACTAACCCCATATTCATATTGTCAGTAAAGAACACCCGGAATAAAGTCCTTTATTTGAAATAAAAATGCACACAGTTTTACAAATTTATTTAAAAATAGCAAACCCTGTTAACGCCCATTCCATTGAAGCCCTTGTCTCCTGTGAAAAAAATAAAAAACAACCATGTCCCTCACCTATCCGACATACTGTCCATGTCTGCGATAATTGGTTTTCAATCTAGACAGTGCATTATACAACCGTCCAGGCTGAGAACCACTGGGAGCATGAGCTGCTGCGAGCTCAGCCTCAGTGACTAGCGGTATCATCATCGAGGTTACCGCAGGTCACTGAGGCTGCTTTCCAGCACACTGCAGTGTGACCTGGGCCAATGAACTTTGGTGACCTCAGGGAAACCGCCACTTGCACTGTGAGAAAAAGTTTCACGGTGAACTGTGATGAACTCAAAAGGGTTTCACCATACAGGAGGCATTCTGAAGCTTCAACAACAAAGGCTTTTGTACGAAGTATTAATTACATTTCAGTAAGTGTGTTCAATACTTTTTCCCTACTTCATTTCTCATTATTATACAAAACTTAATTTATGGACCTCTATGGTTTGATTTCTCTGCCTGTGTGGATTGGTTGGGTTGTTAGCGTCAGCTGGGGAGAATTTCATGTCAATAGCATCTTTAGAAATAGATTTACTTAGAAAACTGATGACTTGTTCAATACTTATCTCACCCGCTGTACGTATATTATGAGTATTTTTATTTCTGGCTCTTCACATTCCATTTTTACCTTTTATTTTGCCTAATTCCTGTGCATTTTGAGATTCTTTTTTTTTTTTTTTTGGAGAAGCGTCTTTCCTTGTAAAGCCACAAGTGCGAACGCAAAACTCCTAAATAATTCCTTAATTCTAAAGGGACGCTCTGCAAATATTATGTGTAGCCGGCGGAGGCGAGCCTGTAAAGAGTGGAAGCCTTTCCTGTGTGCTGATTATTACTTGTTTGCGCATTCATGGGAACCTGTCACAGAAAGCAGCAGTGATGGAAAAAAGCTCATACAAAGGACCTTTATAAGGTGGAGGAAAAAAAACCCTAGTGTGCTGCCAGAATTCTTTTCCTACTGTCCATGCTGTTACATACGCCATGCTCCCGGGCTACATACGGCATGGTCCGAGCGCTGCCTCTTTTATTCAGCATGGATTTGTTTTTACATTTTCAATAAATCTCGTCCATACATTTATATTTTCTGTGTACAAATTGACCTACAGCGCAGATTTTTACATCTGCAGCAGGTCAATCCTGTGTACGGATTTCACACTTTGCAATGGAAAGGATGAAATCTGCCCCAAATTCGCAGCAAAATCTGCAGGTATCGCACACGGATTTTGCTGCAGATACTGCAGCCGTAAGGATGGAAGAGCCTCATAAATGACATCATGCCTAGTCTGTCCCCTGCCTCATTTTTGGGTACTATCACACAGGACATATCCGTTAAAAATTCACTAAACTGTGCAGATTTTGCTGCAATTACCACTGCAAAAATGGCGTGGATTTATCGCAGATTTCACCCCTTTTGTATCAGGGGATATGCGAATGATCATTTGACAGGTCCTGCAGCGATGACGTCACATGCATCATTCACATGACATTTGCAATCAATCACTGCCACGTGAGACATCTTCAGGAAGTGATTGGCTGCAGTGGTCACATGAGTGATGGATGTGGCAGTAGCTTTGCAGAATTTAGCATTTCCTCTAGGCTGGGTTGGGTAGTTATAGTAAGATACTGTTAAGTGTATTGGTTTCTATAGGCTGTACAGTACACTGCCTTTATTTACAGCACAGACTTGTTTTAGGTCCCAGCAGGAAGCATAAGCAGATAATATATGGTGGCCAGATAGGAGATTAATTGGCGTTGTATGGGATCGGTCCCGGTTAATCCCTATTTCTGGATTGGTGTTTTAGTCGCCTCATTATTTGGATAGAGACGTGTACCCACTCCCCCGCCGGGGTCTTTATTCCTCGTAAGTTCCAGTTCTCTGCCATTTCTGGTTTTCACTGTTGGTCTTTGGGTGGTTCACAAATAACCCTCGGGCCTCGGCTCAGTATACAGATGCCGTGTGCTACAGAGGGGGGGGGTTACGATTTGGCAATGGAGACCTTTCTAAAAGTAGATTTCGGAGGAGAAGGAAACTTTGTATGCGGAAGTCCTCCTGAGATACAAAGGACGTGTTTTACCAAGAGTGTGCCTGAAGTGAGAATCTAGGGCTTGTGCCGCCCGCCTCGGCGTCTCCGCAGGTTAACCTTCTCTTTGCTGGTACAGGGGAACGATAATCATGTTTTGTTTTTTTTTTTGCAGGTACTGGCATCGCTCCTTGAACCCTAGAAAACTGGTAGAGGTGAAGTTCTCTCACCTTAGTCGGAATATGACGTTACAGAGGACGATGAAGTTGTACAGACTGCCAGATGTGAGTAGCCACGGCTTGTTATACGTCTGCCGGTAACGATCATGGAGACCATTTTTGATCAATTTTCAGGTGCTATCCCCTTCTCAATATAAGAAGTACCGATCTGTCCTATGTCTGGTGCCCCTCGATGGACCAGGCTCTGGAGCTGAGCCTGCACCTGACACGGAGGGTGCTGGCTTTGTCATACACAACCTTAGCGGCAGGGATCGGAGCTCGCTCTGATCGCTGCATATAACCGCTGAGTCTCCAAGCTAAGCTTCTTAGATGAGCATACGTTTTTTAACACGGTGATACTTCAGTATTGTAGTATATAGAACAAAAGTTCCCTAGGACAACTAAAAAATAAAGTGAAAAAAAACAAACAACTAAAATACACATTTTAATCACACTGCTTTTCCCATTGAAAAAAAAAAGAAATTATATATATGTATATACACACACACCGTATTTTGCAGACTGCAAGATGCACCCCAAATTTTGAGGAACAAAATTAAAAACAAATGTTATTGTGTCAAATTGGGGTCGGTCTTATAGTCCGAATTTAGTGTATTGGAGGGGGTCGCCGCTGCAGGCCCTAGGCAGGGAGGAGCCACTGATCTCCTGGCGGTGGGCTTCAAGAAAGTATGAATGGTGCAGGCAGGAGCAGAGTCTTCACTCTGTACATTACTCTCCCGGCGGTGGGCTGCCGGAAAATTTCCGCCTCTAGCAGCGTATGAACATATTGAGCCGAGATCTAAATCTGCTCCGGCTGCTGTTTTCCTGAAGCCCCCCAAAGAGACAGCAAAGTGCAGAGTGGGGACTTCTCTCCTGCCTCGCGTTGCAGACATTTTCTTGTAGCCCAACACTGTGACCTCCCCTCCTCCCAGCCCAGGATCGGCCCCACTCCTGCCGCCCCCAAGAGGAGAAACAAGAAAAAAAAAACACAAAAATGAAAAATCACTCAATGCTGAAGTGGTTAAAGCCGTATTCCCATCTTACAAAGTGTCGGCTTATTGCTAGGCTATACCATCACTGTATAGTCCGTGGACGTCGGACCACCACAGATCCTAAGAATAAACATGAGGCGGTGGTGGTGCGTCCCCTTCGCTGTCTTTCCCTTTTTTGGATTTGGTGTTTTTTTGGTTCACTTCTTTCCCCCTCCTGTATTTTATCACCCTGTACAGTTCTTGACAGATAGGTCATAACTTATTAAGGTTGGGCGAACAGGATGATCCATTGCTTGCTACAATTGAAACCATTTAGCTCCTTATTGTAGGTTAAGGTTTATTATCTAAATTTCCAAATGTTCTGCTATTTTTTTTATTGTTCTGTAAATCGCTCAGCACAAGTCATGTAACAAGTAGTTTCTCCAAATTCAGAATAAAATGTAACTTTTACTGACTACTCCAGTCTCTGAATTATTCACCCCTTCAAGCATCTTTAGTACTTAGAGCCCCTCTAGCTGTTATAACCTGCTGCACAAATGATGCTTGGCCAGACACCAGCTTCTGGCATCGTTCCTGAGGAACTTAGCCCATTCCTCATGGGTGTTGTCCTCCAGGTCACTAATTATTGTTGGGTTTTCATGCTGGTACTGCTTTCTACAGATACTATTAAAGATTTCTAGTCAGACAACTGTGACGGCCACTCCAGAATCTTCCAGGACTTGTGAAACCAAGTCTTGGTGGTCTGTGATATATGCTCAGGTTCATTGTCCTGTTGGCAGACCAAATGACATCCAAACTTCAGTTTTTTCACAGAGGACATGATGTTTTCTCTTAGGATTTCCTGATCCTCCATTGAATTCCTGTTGCCCTCCACACACTGCAGGTATCCAATGTCAGAGGGAGTGAAGAAGCCCCAGAGCATCAGCGAGCCTCCTCCATAGCTCACTGTATGCATCACCAAGCCACCACCATCCTTCACTGTAGGCATCACGGAGCCTCCGCCATATTTTACCGTAGACATCACTGATTTACCACCATTCTTAAACACCATGTGTCACCGAGTCATTGCTATGATTCACTGTAAGCAACGCCGAGCCACCGCCATGCTTCACTGTAGGCATAACTGAGCCATCTCCGTTTTTCACTGTAGGCATCACTGAGCCACCACCATGCTTCATTGAAGAGATCACCAAGCCACCACCATACTTCACTACACATAGGGCGTTTGCAGCATTTTCTTCAATCTTCCTCCTCCAGACAGATTGCTGATCCATAGGCCTGAAAAGTTCCATTTATTTTTCTTTGTTCCACAGAACAGAATTCCAGAACGTCTTTGTTTTATTTTATGGTATTAAAAACATTGAAATCAACATTTCTTGCATTTCTGAGGTAACAACTCGGGGCTCCAGCATGGAAACCGTCAAGTGTTTAGTATGCCTCTTACTGACTGTGCAAACTGAACCCTCTGTGCCTGCCTCCACCACATCTCACTGCTGGTCTTTTGTAATCACGCATGGGTTTTTGACCTCCTTTTTTTGGTGGGAATCTGGTAGCAGCCGGTAACAGCTTCTTCTTTCTGCCTTGTCCCGGTAGTGTAGCCAGTGTTCCCAGGACCTTCAGCTTGTGATATCTGCTTCCACCTGTATCTCTAGGAACCATCGCTGCCTTTATGTCTTGTGGAATCTTTTTTTATTGTTTGTACAAGGCAATGATTTCTTCCCTTCACTTTTTGGACAATTCTCTTGACTTTGCCATATTTCTGAATAAATGTCACAGTCAGAAAACCCCCCAGCCAGTCCAGCTATTTGATGTTTTTTCGTGCTTGCGAGACTATTTGATTTGCAGTTGTCCGCTCTTATGTGGGATTCATAAATATTCAGTCTGCAGGACTTGGTGAAAGTGGCATTTATTGCTGATTTTGGAGAATCCTCTTTAGATGTTCAGTTAGTTATTAGTTGTGATTAACTATTTACATTGTTCTTGTGTCATTAGTTTACTGCACAAAGCTGAAATTGTGTTAATTTTTTGGAAAAAAAAAACGAAATTTGCAATGAGGGTCGAATAATTTTGATAATTTTTTTTTTTTACCTTCCTAATAAGGCTACAAAGACTGCTGGGCTAAGACCAATGGAGAAGAAGGACATCCCGATGGTCCAGCAGTTATTAAATAGCTACCTGAGTCAGTTCCACCTCGCTCCGGTCATGGATGAAGAGGAGATTTCACATTGGTTTTTCCCTCAGGATAGCATCATTGATACGTTTGTGGTAGAGGTAAGTCTCTGTTCCCTCAGTCAATCGTCTCGGTGCTAGGATCAGATCTTGGGCACTGTACAAGGGTTTTAGCCCCATGACCTGATCGCTACCGTCCGTATGAAGACACCCAGGACCATCACTCTCTTGTATGTCGTGTCCTATTAGGAACCTGTGCAGATTTCTTCCATAAAAAGGCACAGTGTAATGAAACGTGCCATAAACATCTAGGGAATACCCAGTTGACCTTCCCGTGTGAACCCCTTTCTTCGCAGAGCTCCACAGGCGTATTGACGGACTTCTTCAGTTTTTACACATTACCTTCCACGGTCATGCATCATCCGGTGCACAAAACTCTCAAAGCCGCTTATTCCTTCTACAACGTCCACACGGAGACGCCCCTGCTGGACCTAATGAACGATGCACTGATTATCGCCAAATTAGTAAGTGGATTTTCCGCTAATTTTTTTTCCCCTCCTATTGAGATGTGTTCTTTAATAAATTGTTGCAAGGAGAATCCAGCATCCGCTTATTTCCAAACCATAATCGTCTGAATCCTGCCGGGAGGCAACAAAAATTGCAAATATTTTTATGGGAATTTTGCAACGTTCACCACGAAAATCTGTGATTTGACTGTGCTCTAAATGTGCTGCCATGTATCAACCCATTCATTCCCCGGCCCTTCTATAAAATAAATGTGGTAATCCGGCATGGACAGTTTTTGATTTCTGTATATTGTTGACTTTGAGTTACATTGAGTCTTAAGGGGGGTTTGATTTATGATCTCTGAGGGGCCGTCCACTCGGACCATCACTAATCGGACCCCAGGTGTCCCAAATTCAGTGTGAATGAAGCCTTGCTGACCATGTGCAACCACTGTCTATAGGAGAGGTGGTCGCACATGCTCAGTAATGCTTTCTTAAAACAGGACTTTGGGACCCTTGTTCTTATGATTGGTGGGGGACCTAGGAAATGGATGCCTGTCTATCCTGTGAACAAGTGGTACATATTGTTTTTAGGACGAGTTCAAAATTCTGCTGGTTTCCTGGTACCAGAATGGGGTATTCCTCAGTAAGTGATGGCTTCTTGCTAGGTCATCACTTAAAGGGGCTGTCCACTACTAGGACAATCCCTTCGTGATCAAAATGTTTGACCCTCGTAAAATAATAAAGCCTATACTCACCTCCCGTGCCAGTGCTGTCCCTGCGGTGTCGGCAGTCGCTCTCCTCGAGGCTTGCATGCGGTGTTGTGACACGTGACCCCGTCACCCAATCAGCGCTGACGTCACTGTCCCCGCCTTAGGACAAATTGAACATGAAGAGGAAGTCAAGGCTGCAGCTGATCTCTGACTTCCTCTTCATGTTCAGTTTGTCCGAAGGTGGGGACAGTGACGCCAGCGCTGATTGGGCACCGGTGTCAGCACCGCATGCGAGCCTCGGGGAGAGTGCAGACACGGCGGGAATGGCACCGGCACGGGAGGTGAGTATAAGCTTTATTTTATTTGGGCCAAGCGAGCGGTATGAGAAGAAGTTGTCCAAGTGGTGGCCAACTTTAATGATGGCTAGATGTCTGTCCTCTGGGACAACCACCAATCCTAAGACTGAAGGGGGCGCTACATCCTCTTCATGGGGGGTGGTTCCCTGTGATCGGATAACCAGCCATGATGACAGATCTTACAGGATTGTGGGTTTTTGAGGCACAGCTTTGGTTCAGGAAAAGGACTTCTTACTAATCGGGAATAAGTCCTGATTATGGCTGTAGAAACTTGGGAAAGGGTTAATAACTGCATTGTGTGAATTCTAAATCGAATTATTTAACTTATTCCTGTTTCTCGTGCAGAAAGGGTTTGATGTTTTCAACGCTCTGGATCTGATGGAAAACAAAACTTTCTTGGAAAAGCTAAAGTTTGGCATAGGAGATGGCAATCTGCAATACTACTTGTTCAACTGGAGATGCCCAGCTATGGAGTCTGAAAAGGTGAGACTATGCCTACAAGGGGCAGGAACATCACACCCGGAAGATGGGAGATGTGTGGTGGGATCTTCGCACTGTAGAAAACCCATAGCGGTCCCATAATTTTTTTTGCTTTCCAGGGTCAAGGAACCCAGAAAATGACTTTGTTTTCCTAGAAGCATTTATTTCTCTCTTTCTCACATACTGACCTCAGATAATTAAAATAATAGGGTTGGGGAGAAGGGACTGGGCTGTATCTCTTGCTGGGTAGTAATTAAAGGGTTATACCACCATTAAATCAGTGTTAAAAAATGATCTAGTGAAGCATGACATTTACACAGTTTGGCGCCACCTGGTGTTCAAAGTGTATGGCATTGTGCATGTCCACCCACTGAGCTGAGTGCTGGTGGTCACACATGCTCAGTCACTCTCTCCACACCTAGGTAACTACAAAGTGATCCACATACACTACAGAGCAGCTTTCTGTTCACTTGTTAGGGAAAGAGCAGAGCTGTGTGGCTCAGAAGACTTATTCTGCGGGTGAAGCAACAAAACGGCTTTATTGTTAGCTTCCAGAGGGGGAAGAGGACTGATTCTGTTCATAGCTTTGCCCCTGGAGCTTAGGGGACATATGAAAACATTTTTTTTGCTAGAAACACTAGATGACTATAAAAATTAGTACCAGCCTTTCCATACCAGCTGTCAGAGATGGCAGAAGTCCAGTTCTGTCTGGTATGTGGCTCTAGGAGCACAGATTAGCAGCGGAACATAGGAGGTACATGAAGTCAAAATAATGATGCTAGAAAATAATTCTTTTGCTAGAAACATAGTAAATTACTATAAAACAAGTGCTAACTGCCTTTCAAAGCCATTATCAGCTGCCAGAGGTGGAAGGAGATCAATTTTGTCCAGTGAGTGGCCTTAAGAACACAGATTAGCAGCAGAACATGGGAGATAAATGAAAGCAGAATAGTGATAGAAAATCCTAATGCTAGAAACATACTGAATTACTTTAAAACAGCTGTGAACTGCCTTTTAAAATTATCAGCTGCCAAAAGTGGAAGGAGACCAATTCTGCCTATTGAGAATTATCTGTATTTTGTTAACTTTTTTTTTTTCTATTTCAGGTCGGCCTGGTGTTACAGTAAACTCCGCCATAGTAGACCGCCTCAGTCATTCGACGCATGGGTCAGGAGCTGCTCTTCAGGAGAGTCAAGCACAAAGTGAAGCAGATGCTGGAGCCGCCAGGTGGTGTGAAGGAAAGGAAGCAGCGGCCTGGGCAGCTTTGCCACCACACAGACATTATACAGCGTCGTCGTTGTCCTCTCCTCCTGGCGCACATCCTTTTATTTACAGGACTAAAACCAACGAGAAAAACCTACCCCACAGAGAGAAAAATACGGAAGCACACATTCCTCCAAGCTTGGAAAGATCTAACTTTTCAAGGACATGACAGATCATGTGATCTTCTTTTCACCATCGTTTTGTTTTGTTTTTTTTTGTATTTTTAGTTGTTTTTTTTTTCTATATGGATCGGACTGCGGATTGCATGTGAAATAAACTTTTCAGATTTGGCAATGCACCGTCGAATGCAGCATCTAAAACCATGTGGTTATCAGAGGGCCAAAAATAAGTTACTGTACAATGGATCTCTGGCCAATTTTTGCCCAGGTGCCTGTAAGATTAGTTCCCTTCCCATTTTTTTGCTTTTAAAGCTTTTTTTTTTGTGTCATTTTAATACCGGAAATCAGTCGTCGCCGCCGGGGAATGGTCAGTCCGAGGAAAAGATCGCAGGATCTCTATAATTGGCAAAACGAAAATCATGTTGTTTGTGATAGAAGAATGAGTAGATACACGGGCGAGCTAGTGTGATGTTATAGTAAATCCGATAAGAACATTCATGGTGTGATCGCAGTGTCGCCTTCTCATGCACTTCCCCTGCAAAAGTATTACTTCCTTTCAGAGCTTTAAGTAAAGCGTATTTGAAATAAAAAACCTAAAAAAGTCACTTTGTCATATGTTGCTATAATGTGAGATTGTTAAACCATGTATCAGATCATGATCTGTGACTGTGTCCCCATGACAACCCTTCCTTTCCCCATGCTAAGGCTGCTTTCACACTTGCGTTTTTTTGCGCAGCGCATCGTGCGCACATGAAACGCATTTAAAAACCGCATGCAAACGCTTATAAACACTGCGATATGTAGTCGCATCAGCGTGCGCATTATGACCAAAAAACGCAGCGTTTGTATGCAATTTCAAGCGTTTTTGCATGCGTTTGCGTTTTTTCGGCGCATGGGTTGTCTACGTGTCACATTTCTATCATCAGTCTATCATCTCTCAACTCTGTCTCTATCATCTGTCTATCAACTCTGTCTCTATCATCTCTCTATCAACTCTGTCTCTATCATCTATCATCTCTGTCTCTATCATCTGTCTCTATCATCTGTCTCTATCATCTCTGTCTCTAATCTGTCTCTCTCAACTCTGTCTATCATCTCTGTCTATCATCTGTCTCTATCATCTCTCTCTAATCTGTCTCTATCATCTCTGTCTATCATCTGTCTCTATCATCTCTATCAACTCTGTCTCTATCATCTCTGTCTCTATCAACTTTTTATCTACACCTCACAAACAATGTATCTTGTGTAGGGGGTGGTTTAAACAAGTGTTTAGACATTATTTACTCCAAAATCGCGTGCGCGCAAAAGCGCTGACGAGCGCAAAGCCATGCGCATGCCAGCGCACCCATAGACTGCAATGTTATTTTTTGCGCATAGCGTGCGCACGCATTTTTTTAAAGCGGTTGGGCGGAAAAAAAATGCAACATGTAGCGTCTAGCGCGTATGGACGCACACCTGGAAGATGCGCAGCCCAACGCTGATGAACGCGTGCAAGCGCTAGACCCTGCGCCCGCCATGTTAAAGATAGGGGAACATTGCGCATGCGTCCGATAGCGCACGATGCGCTGCGCGATAAAACGCAAGTGTGAAAGTAGCCTAAGGCAGTGCTTTTTCTTTGGGTATAATAAAAGCCAAACACATCTGGGTTGGAAAAAAATAAAAATAAAGTTGGATTCTAATGAGTCTCTGTGTCCCGGATAAGATGGTAAGGAAGTGTTATGATGGGGTTACAGAATGGCTTGTGGATACTGTGAACTTGCTGATGCACAAGCAGCATGAATCAGACACTGTGTATGACTTCAGCACTGTAAGTTCAACTCTGAAACGCTGCTGCAGTACTCGTCTATTTCTAAGGCTGTGTGCACACGATGCGGATCCGCAGCGATTTCTTTTTGCACGGAATTGCACCAAATCCACAAAGGAGTCCTAAAGCAAGGTTAATCAATGAGAATCCAGAACTGTTGGGCACTTGATGCGGAAATTTCCGTCCTTATTTGCAGCATTTTATTTTCCACAGCATGTCAATTCATTTTGCGGATCTGCAGCGTTTTTCACCCATTGAGTCAATCAAACCTGCAGCAAAAAACGCAGATGTTAAAAGGTTTGTGGATTTGCTGGCAAAACCGCTGCGGAATTGTCAAGGAAAATGAAGTCAGAAGGAGGAAGAGTTTGGGTGGAGAATGTGTGTGTCTGTGCACCCATGCGACAAACAGCTCACAGTGATTGTACTTAGGCGTCGTCTGAGGGGACTACTACTCCCAGCTATGTCTGCTGTCACATATACCAGAGACAGCATGAGCTGATGATGGGAGAATAGTCTCATCATCCGGTGCCTGAGTTCAATTGTAAAAAAAAAAATCAAAACATTGACATAATCACATACAATATACTCTCCGAACCCCTAATCCCCGACTCCTGCAAGCAGTCAAAAATAATAAACCAACATATACTCCCTGTCCGCCGTAGTCCATTTAATACCGAGTGTCCCACGTCGATGTCACCCGGCCGCCTGGCGATACACCAACAGGAAGTAATCGCTCCCGCAGTGTATCACTGAGCTGCCGTGAGAGTTCACCGGAGTTCATCAGCTGATCAGCTCCGGTGCTCTCACGGCACGGTTACGTGAGAAAGTTCTCACACAGCGGTAGTACCGTGATAGCACCAGAGCTGATGAACTCTGGTGAACTCTCATGGCAGCGCAGTGATACATTGCGGGAGCGATTACCTCCTGTCAGTGTATCGACGGGTAGAGCGGTCACATCTCGCGATGTGACTGTTCTACACGTGAGATCGCCATGGGGCCCTCGGTATTAAATGGACTACATCGGACAGGATAGTATTATACATTGGTTTATTACTCTTTGATTGTTTGCAGGAGACAAGGGCGTCGGGGATTAGGCTTTCAGTAAGTATGGTTATTTTAGATTCAAGAAAGGAGTCTGTGTGATTATTTCAAATAAAGGACTTTATTCTGGCTGTTTATTTACCATATAACTATAGGATTAGTAATGGATAGGTGTCTTACAGACCATTACTAAATCTGTGGGCTTGGTGTCACCTGACAATACAAAGGTGACATCAACCCCCACAAATATGAACCCCACTTGCCACCGCTACAGGGCAAGTGGGAAGAGTGAGGCTAAGTGCCAGAATTGGCGCAAATATAAGATGCGCCTTTTCTGGGGCAGCTGAGCTGATGTTTTTAACCTGAGGGGGAGCCAATATACATGGCCCCTTCCCAGGCTATTAATATCAGCCCGCAGCTGTCTGCCTAGCCTTTGCTGTTTCGATTTTATAGGGGGACCCCATGTCAATTTTTTTTCTGGGGTTCCCCTGTAAACTAGCCAGTAAAGGCTAAGCAAACATCTGTGAGCTGATATTAACAGCATGGGAACCACGCAAATTTTTTAAAAAATAAACAGATATTGCATTTCCCGCAGATTTCTGACAGTTGCTGTTTTGTTACAGCACATGTATGTTAATTATTTTAATGCTCCTACATAGGCTGGTGTGTCTTTAACTCTTTATGTACCGTTTTATTAATGAGGGTATCTAGCTGACACCTGTTCATTACTAAACCTCGGGCTTGGTAACATATATATATATTTGTTTTGTGTGTGCAAACATTATAAGTTTGAACATGGTATGTAATGATCTCATGGTCTTCAATGGAGAATGAAAAAGAAGAGGTTGAACAAGGAATTGACATTACAATTTTTTTTTTAATATCTTTATTTAGCTTTATGGATTTACAAAAACGCATGAAAACCGCATAAACGCGTGGATTTTCCACTGCATTTTTTTCTGCCAAGAGATGCCGAAACCGCGCAGAAATTTATGTAAGCAAATCCGCAACGTGCGCACATAGCCTTATAGCGTGCAATATACATACTGTTAGGATTTGGCTCTGCTTTTCGATTTCAGCGATTGATCACACAATCTGCATACTTGAGGCCACACGCCGACTAGATTCTCATCCGCTACTCTCAATAGCTCGCTGAACGAAGGAGATAAGAATATAGTCGGCATCTGACTGCAAGTATGGAAATCACATAACGGCAGGGACTTGACGAATCCTAACAGTGTGAATATTGAAGGATTAGTTGAATGAAATTTATTTCAACATATATAACAGCTTGAAAAAAAAAATGAATGAAAGGGCAATAGGTAAACAGTAGTGATGAGCGAATGTGCTGGTATAAGGTGTTATCTGAGCATGCTCGGGTGCTGAGTGTCTTTGGCATGCTCGAAAAATATGTTTTGAGTCCCTGAGGCTGCATGTGTCGCGAGTGTTCGACAGTCGAGGGATTGCCTAACAAACAGGAAATCCCTGCATGTGTTGCAGCTATCAAACAGCCGTGAGACAGGCAGCCATGGGGACTTGGACATATTTTTTTAGCACGCCGAAGTCACTGTTAGCACCCGAGCATGCTCAGATAACACCTTATCCGGGCACACTCACTCATCACTAGTAAACAGCTTGCATGGTTGGGCTATTTTTGTGGCACATGAATGTCATGGATCACACATCCATGAGAAATGTGTCTGATCTGCGGTAAGGTTCACAATCTGGTGCAGTTTTCTCCAAATGAAGACTTATCCTCTCTATGTAAGGTGTCCTGTGTATGGTGAGGTTCAGAAATGTGCTCAAGAGACCAAATTATACAACATTCTGAAACACACAGTATTCAACAACAGTTTGTCAGGTGTAAAAAAAAAA
>VIAB01000314.1:124597-140080 GCA_009801035.1 Oophaga pumilio | reverse complement strand
CTCTAGGGCAGTTAGTGATTTAGTTTCTTTAGTATTTTCTTTCTACATGCCGCATCATCCACTATAGTGAATTGGAAATATTTTGTCCGATTATCTATCTTTTATCTATACGATTATTATACGATTGCTATAGTAACAATCCGTACTGAATTTATAAATGTATATAGCGATACTTTCTGATACATTCATCCACTAATGGTGACTCTTCCTTGAGATTTTTCTTGTATATAGAAGTCTCCACCATAGATTTCTTATATAACTTTTACTATGATAACTAAAAGTTAAGTTATATTAGTGGTTTGGGAATAGGTGGATTTTTGGGCATCCAAACCATAGGGCATGAAATAAATGTTTGTATAAATCTATAGCGCCAACCCTGGATGGCATCGCTCCCAGAGTAGAGATGAGCGAATTTGTTCGGATTCGGTTCCGAATACGATCGGACTCGAATATTGTTTTTGCAATATTTGTTGAACACAGCCGAACGTCATTACAGTCAATGGGAGTAGAAATTACCGAATATGTTCGGAACAGAACATAAGACATACATTCGGCCAAATAGTGTTTGAATATGACCCGAATATGTCAAAATCAGATTCGGGGCCAAAATCTGAACAAATTCGGTCATCTCTATCCCAGAGAACCAGATGTCTGCTTACACTACATCCCTATGAAGCTTCTGTGGTTGTACTGTACTGACAATACAGACAGGGGGCGCTGTAACCCTCTCCACTTTTCTAAAACCCCTATAGGACATCAGCCATCAATTCTAACTCCTTTCTGCCGCTCCCAATTTTCTCTTTTGTGCTTTCGTTTTTTTCCTCCCACTTTTTCAAGACCCATATCTTTTCTTTTTCCAAAAGGGTGCAGTTAGACGGCCATATAAATCAGAGTGAGATCGGAACGCAGTGCATGGACTGGCCGGCAGCCCTCCTGACCCGAGCGAGCGTCACAGCCTGTCACGCTCAGGTCAGAAGAGCCGCCGGCCAGTCCGAGCGCTGCAGTCTGATCTCGCTCTGATTTATACCGCTGTCTAAGTGCGCCCAAAGAGAAAGATGTATTAGGGCTTGATTTTTTTACAGGACTAGTTGCTGTTGGGAATGACACCATTCATTTTATCATATGAAAGGGGTTGTCCAGGTTTATCATGAAAATTTACAGTCCCTCTATGTGACTGCAGATTTGTGAATCCTCATATTTCGCACTGCGTTGATTCTCCGGTGTCGGCCACAGTCCAACTAGAGGTGATCGCCCTCGCTCATTTCACTTGTAAGGCAGGAAGTGTGGATATCATATACTTGTGGTCACTTCTGCCATCTCGCCGCTAGCACTGGAGAATCCTCAAATTACGCGTTGTGAGGATTCTCTGGTGTTGACCACAGTCAGACTAGATGTGCACGGCCTCACTCATTTCATTTGTATGGCCGGATGCCCGGAAGTATGGATATCGCATACTTGTGGTCACATCCGCCGTCTCGCCGCCGACGCTGAAGAATCCTCACATTACGCACTGCATACAAGGACTGCGGACTTTCGTGAAAAACAATGAAACCCCCTTAATGAAAAATGGCAAAATAATTCTGCCTGTAGTGAAATGGTGACAAAAACGCCAAAAAAATTCACCCCAAAACGTGTCATGTAAATGCACCCTAATAAGACGTGACTTCACACACTGCAGATTACAGTACAAAGCAATGCTGTGGTGGAAATAAACCTAGTTCCACACAACAGCCCAGGAAATTGCACAAGACTGAAAACCAAACCGAAATGTGCAGCTCTAGAAAGTCTCTATCAGCAGTTGGATTTACAGAGCTGCTGCAGTCAGCCATTAAAAGGTATCAACCACTGAGGACTCTCAACTCTAAATATTTTTCAGAGCTGCTGGGAACATGGAAACCTTTTCTATTCCATCCCGCAATGTGTAATGGACACCGATAGTATACACTGTGTGTGGTGTGCTGTATCTGCAGTGCAGAGCTGAAAACCTTCTCTCAGCAGCACCACATGGATGTACTGGCAGTGAATGGGTTACACCTGCAGCCTTCCCCTCCATGTCACACAATGGCTGATGTCATTGCACAAGACATGGGAACCAATCGGGGTTTTGGAGCCCTGACCCATATAAAAGGGAGACAGCTGAGCTGCAGATTATTGCTGCTGCCTGCTGACTGTGCTGCTGCTGTGCCCGAGTCCTGCATCCACCATGTCTCCCCAGGTACAGGCCATTGCAGGGTCCCTGGTGCTGCTCTATTGTTGCAGATGGGGCTTTATTCTTTACTGGAAAACTATATACTGTGTATTTTATGTTTTTGTTTCTTCATGTCTGCTCTAGTTGTTGCTGAGGTAGCTGTCACACCTGTGCTTGATGGTCCTCACTGTCTCTCTACCATGTAAGACCCCAGTGTTATGAATGCCCACTACAGGGGAGGGGGCCCTATTACAGATCTAGCATTAGGCCCCCTGTGCTTCTAGCTGCACACCCTGCTCCTGCCATGCAGCTCTGGTGGGGACTTGTGACTGACAACTGCTAGAGCAATGGATCTGGTGTGGTTTTTTTTTTTTTTTTTTTTTTTTTTTTTTTTTTTTTTTGTGCCTTCAAAGAGGTAAATTACAAATCTGGCTCTGCTACATCTGTATAGGGAAAGTCTTTCTTAGTAGCACTGTTTTATCAGTCTTTAGTGTGTGTTTTTTGTTTTTTTTTTCTCATCTTTTTCTCCCCCCCCCTCCCCTTATGTGATGGAGTATAGAACTCTTGGGGTAAATTGTCCTCAATTTTCCCTTTTCAGTGGGGTATCTGGTGATATGGACAGGATAGTTATATACTGAGCGCAGCATGGGGAAGCGGTCAGCTGCGTGAAGGAGACATGGTCTCTGTTGTCCTTGGCAACCAATCAGAGTGCAGCTTTCATTCTACCACGGCTGCTTAAAAAATGAGAGCTGAGATGTGATTGGTTGCCATGGGCAACAGTCTTCCTAAATGAGGCCTATGTGTGTATGTCTGTCATATTTAGTTGAACACTTTTAGGGTACTTGTCACAATAGGCAAATGCTGTCTGGTTTCCTTTTGTATGGCGAATCCCTAATCTGCATGTGACGGTCTACAACATTTCCATATTTATACCACTTCTGTTCTCTGGGCAGTGTCATGCAGGCCATGTCTTCCAGGTGTATAGTGTTGGGCTGTGTGCACACTGGTCTTTGTCACAACCTGAACGGTTTACTGATGCCAGCAATCGAGTTGATGTCCTGTGCACATGGTGCTTATCTTTGACTTGAAAATATAAATCTGCAGCTTTTCAGCCTGTTCAGTGTTTTTGCTGCATACTTCACCCAAACTGAGGGGAATAATCTGCACAAAAACTTCTTTATTCTGCTTATTTCCTGCCAAGAGATGCAGAAATTTCTACATTGAATACTTAAAGGGGTTGTCAAGTCCAAATCGATAAGTCTGCAGTCACTGTGCACTGCTGGGATGGAGGGGATGTATGAGTGACGAGTCGTACATATTCCTGGCCAAAGCCATGCCCCGACTAGTTTTTAGGCGGCCAGTGGACACAACCTCACCCCATACACTTGTATGGAGCGAGGCTGGGCCCACTAGACGGGCTCTGGCCAGGAGTACGGAAAATGCATCCAAATCCTCCAGTCCTGGTTCAGAAACCGGCAGATTTCCATAGTGCACATTGACTGCAGACTTATCCATTTGCACCGGACAACCCATGACAAGTTTTGCAGATAAAAAATGTAGGAGCTGAAAACTAGGTATTCTACCATGGCAGAAAAAAAGCACTACCAAAAGCTATGCCATAAATGTCCCTTGAGACAACCCCCTTCAGGGTCAAGGAAAGGACTTGGTTGGGAAACCCTGGCACCATAATGAGTGTTGCTATGAAAGCAGTGTCGGTGGTGGCACAGGAATTTGGATGGACTGAGGACTGTATTGTCCTTAAGAAAAAGGATGGAAGGAGGGGCACTTCTGTCAAAGGAAGTTTAGGACTGTCAACTCAGCTGGAGCCCCATATTTGCACTCACTGTAGGAATAGTGTTGCTTCCAAGCTTCTTACTATCTTACTAAGTTTTCATACTTGTGAATGATGGGCCCTGCACCAAGCATTTGTCAGAATCTGTCTCAATTGTCTTGCGCTCAATTCTGCACTACAATGGTGTATTGAAGGCCGCTATCGTGTGCCCTTGAATAATCTGCTGCTGGCACCATGAGGTCTTTACATTTGTTCCCTGCTATAACAGAACAGGTGTCTGAATTCTTTATTTTGCAACTTGTTTGGCACTGGCTAGATAAGGAGTAATTTTGTGGGTGCATAAGTGAGGGGTTTGGGGTACATAGTGGCCACAGGCTGAAGTGTTCTTGTGCTCATGTTCACCTCTGAAGGTCAAGGATGTGCATCCTCTTGAGTTCTTTCTTGCAGATGTCATGTCCTCAGATGGGACAACTTCAGTTTGGTTTTATAGCTCTCAACTGAAAACTTGACTTAAAATAATTGCGAGTTCTAGAAGGGAAAACTGCTTCTACCTCGCTTTTGCCTTTTCGACTGAGTCTGCCTGCGTTCAGCTGCCCCTGGGAAGTAGCAATCGGCATTTCCATGTTCTTCCTAGACCCAAATGAGTATCTGTCACACAAGGTACAACCTCTGCACGTCAAGGAGTAATGAAATTATACAAATTCCACTAAATGATGGGGAAATATTAAGTTGCATTGTAAGTCACAATTTGGTGTAATGTCAACAGTACTGATGCATGTAACATGCATGCTGCTGCGCGCAAGTCTGCAACCTCTCCTGTGCCTAAGACCTGCTTGTGGTTCTCCTCACTATTTTTCAAAGGTTTGGCTAACTATATAGCTCCTAGCACCTGGGCAAAACAATGGCATCCAGAAGCTGGAATACTCATTCATTTCATATACTGGCCACATTTTGATAAATATATATAATTTTTTGGGGGTATCTGTTAGTACTTCTAACCTACACCAAATTTGGTCATGGGCAAATGGTTGCGCCTGCCCCTCCGCCATCTGCTGCCTGACATATCATCACTTGTGTCAGTGACATGTTGGACATAACACAGGAGCGCTGTAAGTGCAGTGCCCACCCCCTGCACTTGCAGCTCATTAACACACAATTTCAACTATGGATTTATCTAAAACTGCAAATCTAACCTCTGCAACAAGAGTAAAATTAAATCTGCATTATAGTCCCTTCTATGTAAACGCTATTAGTTTGGGGTATGAAGTCCTGATGACAGGTCCGCTTTAATGTCTGTGATATTCACTTTATATCCACTTGGACAGGGGCAGAGCAGGATGCAGCACAACTAGCTGAGGTTAATTCCAGTCTGTGCTCCGCCAGTATGGAGATGAATGGGTTCATTAATGTATTCAGTTTCCACATTTCCTAGTAACCACATTGTTTGGACTCTTGGAAATGCCTTCTGCCTTGGTGTGTGCTGATACAGTTGACCCATTGTTTCTGATAAGAAACAAGTTTAAATTGGGAAGAATCTGTAGATAAGATTAGTCCACCAAAAATGGCAAAGCACTGATCCATATATGACTGTAATGTGCTCACTCTCAGACTGGGCAGCCAAGGCCCACCATTAAGGCCTCTTTCACACATCCGGCGGGCGCCTAAGCGGCGCCCCCGGCATTTTGCCGCAGCCGCCGCATGTGAAAGCTTTCACACTTCCGGCGGGCAAAATGCGTTTTTTTGCCGGATGGTTTCTGATGCTTGGAGAGATCAAAGACCATCCGGCAAAACAAAAAAACGTTGCATGCAGCGTTTTTTCCGGACGCCGCAATGTACATTTGCGCCGCATCCGGACAAAACCGCATGCAACGCATTGACATGTTGCGCCATCCGGCGCTAATGCATGTCAATGCGAAAAAAACCGCAAGCGGCGCATCAGATTTCCCGATGCGGCGCTGCGGAAAAATGCCGGGGGCGCCGCTAGGCGCCTGCCGGATGTGTGAAAGAGGCCTAACCAACTCCAGGACCCCACTTTTCAGCTACTTACAAATGACTTTATCCTCATTCACAAAATTCTATAGCTGTGGACTTGAAGCTTAAAGGGAACCTGTCAGCAGAAAAATAACTAACCTGCATGTAGCCAAATGCTGCAGGAAGAAAATGACCTTTATTCATCTGAGTATACAGAGTGGTTGCTGTAACTGTGCCCAGCCCTGACTGACACTGGCTCTACATTGGGGCCGCAGTCACAGCTGCTCTGGTGACTGAACCTTCACCGCCCCATGACTGCAACCGGAACGCTGCCATGAGTAAAGATCACTTTCTCTGAGCAGCAATCAGCTAAGTGTGGGCACTGGGCAAACTAATAATGCTATCAACTGCAGGTTAATGAGGTTAAAGGTTCTTTAAGTATTTGCAGTGGACATTTCTATAAAAAAAAATCTCTTGGCAGGAAAATGCTGCCAAAAATCCCCCCTTTCATTAGAATGGGTGAAAGAATTGACATGGTACAGATCTGAAAGTGCTTCAAATCAGCAAGAAAAAAAAATTCTCATTCACTTTAGTGGGACAGTGAAATCTTTTCATAGACAAATTGTGACCTATGGAAACACTAATCTTATGGGAAGAGATTCAGTATAAATTGAGCTTTAACTCCCAATTATTCTGGGCTCGAGTCCAGTAGGTGGTCTTGTGACTGGCAGCCTTCTGGGTGGCTGTGTATACAAGTAGCGCCCGATCATATGTAAGGCAGTCCCTGCTCTGCATTGAGGTTTGTGGGGCAGATAACTCACTAAGGATACCTTCAGATCTAATCCTTCCAAGCAGTGAGTATGGGTAAAGGTGAACATACTGGTGCTACTTTCACAATTGTCATGTTTCTCATGGCAACCAGGCTACTTGCTCTATAGATCAGGCTGAGTATAGTGGTCATTGATGGACAGCAAGGATCCTTGGGCAGTTTTGGATTAGTGGGTCTACTTGGTGCTATATATGCAATGTATTACAACATACCGTAACTGGCAGCCTTTTCATCTCTGTAATTGGCAATATTTAAGGTGTGCAGAATGGAATGCTAGTCCCACATCCTGTTCAAACTAAGCGTCTATACATGAAGAATAACCAGATTATTGGTCATTGTGACTTGTATCTTGCACTTTTCACCAGTTTTGGCTCCTAATTTTCAGTTGCCTACAAGCTATTGGGTTAAGATTAGATTATTTTTCTCCCATACATGTTACAGACATGAGGTATCCATTCACCCCCATTTCTGTTTAGAAGCTGCATAGAGAATAGTTATATGTACAGTAAGTATTGAGCAGTGCAACTGTGAGTCCAGCTCTGGGGATGAGAAGGACACTAGCAAGGCTGTGTCTGACTCTTGAATTGTCTATCTTTGACTTTAACAGGCATGTGTAAACACTATCAGTGAATTTGCATGTTCAACCATTTCTCTCATCAGTTAAGCGCACTTTCTTGCTGCTTGTGCCCATAGGACAGAGGTGGTAATAACTTAATTTTTTAAATGGCTGTAGAATAATTACTTTAGAATTGGTTTCTTCTACTGTTGCCTCATTCTTGGTTCTTTCCACAGGCAGATTTTGACAAGGCAGCAGAGGATGTAAAGAACTTGAAAACCAAGCCAACCGATGACGAACTAAAGGAACTCTATGGGCTCTATAAACAGGCCACTGTGGGAGACATCAATATAGGTATATCAGGCTATTGACATGCTTGGAATGACCTTCTTTACATCATGTCTTATTACATCCAAAGCTGTGCAGTGTGGGGCTTCCTGCTGTCAATCAGATTAAATTTAGAGTCCTTTAAATGCAAATCTGTTTCCACAAGATTGAAAGTTAATTCCTATTGCTGTCATAAGGCAATAATGTATTAATCTGTGGTGGGGAGGTTGCTGAAACCCCCAGTAATGCTGACTAGTCTCTGCAGAGCCCCTTCTCTATGTAGCGGAGGCTGTGCACGCTCGCCTTCAGTTTATATGCTAGGAGACTGGAAGGTAGGGTGGATTCACATGGGAGGTTTTGCACTACTGACAGATCACGGGGTATGTTCACAAGTGGCTTTTTTATGCAAATTTTAAGTAGCATTTTACAGTACCAAGTGAAGGCTGAGACTTCAGAAATCTCAAGCATTTTTTTTCTTCACCCCCTAGAAAGCAATGGGTATGTGCACAAAATTGATGCAGCTTATAGTCTAATGAAGGGGTCCACAGAAAAGCTATTGGTTCAGGAATGCTAGAAATTCTGTAGTGGCAGGACAAATGCTGCATAAATATACAATTTTTTTTTTCTTATGCTTTACTAGGTGTCCTCTATACCCTTCATTCAGCTGAAAGAATAGACATGCTGTAGAATTAAAGAAATTCATAAATCTCATTCACTTTGCTGGTACAGGAACATAAACCTACACAATTGTCCAACAGAGCTAAGAGTAAACGATAATCTTTATTACAACCATTACACCTTACACATGCCAAGTAGTTAATAGTCCTTTTTATAGGCTTGGCAACATGAAAACCATTGTGCAGATGCTTGTACATATCCTTATAAGTAGATTTGTCTGCATCAATCCTATGATTCTGAATTTATACTTTTATATTTTCATTTCAAAATACAATATCTGATGATATGGCAGAAATCTTTCCTAACATAATTTTCTACAGTGAGGCAATGCCTTCAATGAGAGGTAATGAGATAAAAGTGCTTCATGCATAAATTATTTCATAAATTAAACTACATAGAGGAGTGCTGCATAAATGCTGGTCTCTCCCATAGACATAACAGGTGAGCTGGTCCTGTATGAAGCTTACATGGTAAGACTGGATGAAATGGACACCTCCCATATCTGCTGGTACCACAAAGTGCAGCATTTTACACTTGGATAAAGTGTGAAGAAGCCCTACCTCTGCATGTAAGGCGTGAGACTATTGCAGTGGCATAAAATTACAACCAGTGAATCATCCTCCGGCCAGTGTCACAAGTCCAACATTTATGGTTGGTGAATGGACTGCATCGAGGCTGAGTGCAGGTCCAAACATCATGGTCCTTGCTTGAACTATGAAAATCAGATGTGAGGCCAGCTTTGTAGACATGGGTGGTCTGCTTTCTGATGACTTGCTGGACAGTAGTTTACCCATTTGGTGGTCTTGTGCAGGGGTCCTCTGCTGTTTGTCCTTTATAGATCAGTACAAGTTGCTAGGGATGTAACGCTGTATTACACCTTGCTGGGTGATTAGCTCAGAGTTTATCGTGAACTGTAAATCTTGTTTCTGCAGATTGTCCTGGAATGTTGGACCTAAAGGGCAAGGCCAAATGGGAAGCGTGGAATTCCAAGAAAGGTGCGGTTCTATTTATCACCAACCAGTATTAAAGGGAACCTGTCAGCAGGATTGTGCTCAGTAACCTACAGACAGTGTCAGGTTGGTGCCGTTATACTGAATACAATGATACCTGGTGATGAAATCCGTGTTTAGTCTTTATTTTCAGTTTTGACTTAATGATTTGCTCGTGCTCTGGGGCGGCCTGTGTGGGGGGATCTTTATGTGGTGCTCTGCTTATGTATTCATCTGTATGGTTTCTGACAGGTCACTGATCCTGCACTGAGCTGATTTCATTTTTTTACATAATGAATATTATATATTGAAGAGAAAAATCCCCTCCAAATTGTGCAGGCAGTGCCATCCTGGAGGCTATTTATATTTTCTCTAGCAAGATGGTGTCGCAGCATCTAGTGGATAACTGCTACTGCGCAGGTGCGGCCGGCACAATTTTTTTTTTTTTTTTTTTTTGTAATTTATTCATAGAATCAAATAAAAGAATTGCACATGCTGCTGATGCATGCCGGCTGCAGGTGACTTTTTTAATTATATATTTTAGTATGTAAAATGGGTCACCGATCCCTCATTCATCTGCCCCCTGTCAGAAGCTATACTGATGAATAATCAGAGCACCACAGGATGCCCTGGAGCACAAGCATATCATTAACTCAAAACTGAAAATTAAGACTAAACAACATCAAGATATCATTGTAATCAGTATAACAGCACCGACCTGACACTGTCTGTAGGTTACACAGCACAATCCTGCTGACAGGATCCCTTAAGGTATACATTCTGCAGACTTTTGCTCAAGAATTTTGACTCCTAAAATTATTTTCCCAGCGCTCTTCTAAAGTTGTCAGGTTGTCCCCATGGGTGGTCTTCATGCCAACAAGTACACTACACATACACCAAGTGTTGGAAATCATAAAAATCTATTCCAGTGCATGACTGAGGTAGACTTTAGATTGTGCATCCACTGATTGCAATGTACAGGGGCTGAATCTTGACAGTATTAAAAAAAAAAATAATAAATAAATCAGTTTTTAATGGTTATTTCAGAGTATAAACTGATTTTGAATGTTGGTATATATTTTACACTTGCCATGAGTGTCACCATTGCTACAAATGTTCCCAAACCTCCAGGATAAAATTAAGGGGTACTGTGTATATATAAAATGCTGATGTAGCATTAAGTCAGTCTATTGGCATATTTTAACATCCCAACAAGTCTTACACTGAATTTACACTCAGCAAGAAGAAACATGAAATGCATAGATATCCTGTTTGCTTGCAGTGTGTTTAAGCCTTAATGAAGGTGGGGGTCTCAGCACAGCTGTCACCTGTTGCATCCTTACAAACATGCAGGAATTCATGCACAATGCTGAAATCCACATTTTTAACAAATACATTTTATTTTTTGCAGGCTTGTCTAAGGAAGATGCAATGAGTGCCTACGTGTCTAAAGCCAATGAGCTGATTGAGAAGTACGGCATGTAAAATTGTGCAGTCACTAATGTCCTGGACACAGCAGTGAGAATATAATGTCTTACAGAGGGCACAGCCCCACTAATGCCACTAATTACCTGTGCTAGATTTCTAGCAACTTTCAGGTACAATAACATAGAATAGTTGTGGCACAGAAGACCCACTTTCTCCACTCCTACTGTTTTCTATGCTGTGCTCTATTAAACAATTTTACACAAGACCAGTAATGCAGGTTTCATTTTAACAATGCATAACACGGGTTAAGTCTCTGATCCTGATATTTGAGGAATGCTTGCCTCTTCATAGAGGTGCCCATTGACTGTCAGTAGCTGTTGGATGGGCAAATTATTCTTTCCACCTTCCCCATTTATATGCATGCTCAGTTTGGATGGGCATCCATGGGTTCAAGCTTAAGAGCCGAATATTCTGCAGAGAATAAATGGACTGGACATTAAAAGAACAAAATTGTCCTATAGTCTCCAGACCACATTCTGGAAGAGTCAGACAGTCCTGATAGAATCCTAAGGTTTGGCCAACAGTACTCAAATTTCTATGGTGGCTTCTAGATAAATGAAGGATCAGAAGTGGTTGCTCAGGTGTCTACACTAGTTTCCATTTGGCTCTTATCAGACCCTTCCATGATCCATCGCAAGATATATGGAGCTGAAAATATCTTCAAACCCTATAAAGTGTCCTTCTGCTTTTACTACAACTTATGCCAAGGGCCCAGAACTTTTCTCCTTGTAGTGCTTCAGTCCTGGAAAGCATGGGTTTATTGCACAGGTAGTGGGGATAAGCAGATGGTTCTTGTGGCAACATAGTAGGGTGTCAGCTGGTGTCCCCTGTCTGCTAGCAGAAGCCACGTGTACCAGGTATTGTCCCACCACACACCTGCTCTTTTACCATGGGCATAACGCTACTCAGACAATACAATACTTTATTGAACCACAAAATGGGCAGATAACACATGCATCATCTTGGGTACTGTTCTACATTAGTCTCATCATTCCACTGACTTGCAGGGATTATGGCAGCTGTTACTTCAGATCTTCCAGGGCTGATTACCCACAGAGGAGGTAGAAAAGTGTAGGAAGATGAGTCTATTAAGGTACTAGGCCAGTTGACCAGAGGGTCACAACCTGGTGTTTCTGAACATCTCCATGGAGACAGACTGGTGGGTCCCAATCCTGGCTTTCTCCAAACATGTTCATGGATTCATGCTGGTCAAAGGAGCAGATCTGTATTCTTCCAGCTGGAGCCAAGGTCCCCCTAAGCTGGCATCCTGTAGAAGGACAATTGTGTCCCTCCTGATAAAGCTAGGATGTCATGGCTGCTGTCCTGTCTCTGGTCCTTTAAATGTCTGGCTGTCTTGGCTGAATCTCTATCCTTACAGAGGTATATAACTTCTTATAGTTGGCACTGTCCTTAATCCAGTATTCACAAACTAAAAGAATCTATTTGCATAGTGTTTATTAGTTTGTTCACTAATAGAGGGGAAAAAAAAACAATCTGTCCTAGACAATAGTGATGTTTGCGGATATGCTTATTACAGTCATCAAGGATGAGGGCACAATGTTGCATCAAATGTCAACTTACAAGTCAATATTATAGGCTTACACAAGCAAAAGTCTGCTTTCTTGACCAACCAGAAAGAAACACAAATTTAAAAGTCAACATATAGAGAAGTCTATTTTTTTTTTTCCTGGCTCTATAAAAGAGATATTTGGTTAAGATACAATGCTGTGTCTCCACTTCTGGTTCCCCCTTCTCTCCTAGTTAAAGGGAATCGGTCACCCCATTTTTGCCCTATGAGATAAGCACCTGATGGCGGTGGCCCTATCTACAGCATTCTGTAATGCTGTAGATAAGCCCCCAATGTCACCTGAAGTGAAGAAAAACGAGTTATATTATACTCACCTGGGGTCCGGTCCGATGGGCGTCACGGTCTGGTCCATGGCCTCCCATCTTGTAGCGAAGCCGGCCTCTTTCTGTTCCTGTCGCAGCTCCTGCACAGGCGCACTGCTCTGCCCTGGTAAGGGCAGAGTATTGCCGTGTACAGGTGCCAGGAAAGGTCAGAGGTCCAGCACCTGCGCACCACAGTACTCTACTCTGCCCTCACCGGGGCAGTGCGCCTGCGCAGGAGCAGCGACGGAAAGAGGCCGGCTTTGCTACAAGATGGGAGGCCCCGGACCAGACCGCCCTCCCGGGTGAGTATAATATAACTCGTTTTTCTTCACTTTCAGGTGACATTGGGGGCTTATCTACAGCATTACAGAATGCTGTAGATGGGGCCACCGCCATCAGGGGCTTATCTCATAGGGCAAAAATGGGGTGACAGATTCCCTTTAAACTTTGTATGACTGCAGCTCTACTCTGCCACTGTAATAAAGAGTTATTCAAAGTCCTCCACATATTTGATGGATGGTAACTTGCTGATCGTTTGGGCCCAACTGCTGGACATACACACGTTGGCTAAGTTTTTTTTTTTTAGCTACCAGTATTTTTTTTTTTATGAAAAACCTATAGAAAATCACACCAAGGAGGTGTGCCTCTAGCTTGGAGCTATAGCCCAAATCTCTAGTGCTCCCAGCAATTAGGATATCCTCAACCTTTTGTAAAATATAATTATATATTTTTGAGGATTCATCTTAAAGTCCAAACTGCATGTTTCAGGACTATTAAATTGCTATGGTGTGCCTTAAGCTTGAAATACAAAGATAATGACTCCTAGGTCAAAAAGCAATCGCTCTGCACAATTGTAAACCCAGCATTAGCAACACTAGACAGCTCGGTTATTGTGGACTCAGAGGCAGCTCATCACCTGACAAGAGCAAAACCTTTTTATTTGGGTGAAATATTGAGTTTCCCCAAATTATTCTAAATGGGACCTGTGCCACTGAGACATCCAGTAGCCCATTCAGTGCACAGTTGAAGTGTAACTTGGTCAATGTACACTGCACATACTGTGAATGCACCTTGGCTTGGAGGTTGTTCTATTGCATCTTCTAGGAAACTGTTCCTTGAAAGATGACAAAGCTAAAATGTTCTCCAGAGATGTAATTTTCCACTTGCATCAGGCTGTCACTATACTCTAGTTTCCTGAAAGAGGCAGTGTATTCATGAAGTTTTTCCCAAGAGCTTCTGTTGCCAGAGCGCTGCAGCAGTGCACGAAATACAGCTGTTCTTTTTCATTGTCCTCTGAAAGTTGTTCCTGGAGTATAACTCTTTAACCTTGTCCTATAAACACCATGAAATCACAAGTCTTGCTGCTAGGTGGGTGCTTGGACTTCTCTTGGATACTACCTCCATAAGAACCCTTAATTTTTTTTTTTATTTTTTGTTTTGTGACTATGAGCAGAATCTCTGTGATCGGTCATGTTTCTGGGTGTCAGATCCACTGACCTTGTATTGAGTTGATAATTCATAATGGGTGGTAGTAAGACTTTAATCTCCAAATGGAGATGTCTGATTTTTCTGTTACATTTAAAATAAACTTTAATGTGCTGGAGTGGCCTTTCCATTATAAGATACCTGCACTTAATATGCTACTCACCACCTGCAGTCTTCAGCCTTTCTGGTGCTGCTCCTTACTGAGCAGAAGTCACAAGCTCTCAAGGCAAGTCTCAGGCCATGTTTACACCTTCAGTATTTGTCAGCCAAAATCAGGAGAAGAAAAGTATACTAGAAACACATGCGCCACTTCTGCACTTCTCACCACTCCTGGTTATGGCTTACAAATACTGACCAAATACTCAGTGTGTGAATGTAGCCTAAAGCTCACTCCAGCAAACTCTGGCGCTATCTGGCAAGTCAAACTGCTGTACACTCTGGCAGTGCCGATAACTGCAATAGGCTGACGTCACACTTGCATGAGTGATGCGAGAAACTTGCATGAGTGATGCGAGAAACTTGCATGAGTCTCTAGCATCAACACCTGGCACTCAGACCAGTGTGTGCAGCTGCACAGAAATGCATGCAGCTGCACGCTCTGGTCTGAGTGCCGGCGGCCGTGCCAGGTGTTGATGCAAGAGACTCGTGCAAGTTTCTTGCATCACACTTGGAAGTGTGACACCGGCCATAGCCTAAGGATGGGAAGTAGAGTAACTGCAGGGTCCTTAAATTGGTGAAACTGCAAATAAGTCACTTTTCATTTTCCTGTTCATCTGCTTGCACATGGCTAGTATTTGTATCATCTTCCTAAGCTAAGATCTCCAGCTAAAAGATGGGAAAGGTGTGATTGTGGCTGGGATTATGTGCAGTGTTTAATGACTGCAGTGCTTTCACCTGATCTGGTTACTAATAGGATTTTGTGATGATCATTCCTACAAAGCACAGTTCATGGTGAAAGTCCAGCTGGTTGTCCTCAGCTGCTACAAACTGCAGGCTTTTTTCCTCTCCCCTTTGTGCAATCTGTCACAATCAAGCAATAAAATAACTATGTGCTAGTATCAAATTGTCTTTAACTTCTTACCACTTGGATCCCTAATGTCTATCCAGTGCTCACCTTCTTGCAACTATAGACTCCCACAAAGGGGGGGAAAAAATAATAAAATTAATGGAGAGCACTGCACATACTGACATCTGTTTGCCACATGGGATCAGTTATTAAATTGTCAAAATGTGACCTAAGGAACCCAAGGTAGACACAATAACAAACCCAGAATTTTTTTTTTTTTTTTT
>VIAB01000314.1:57686-68008 GCA_009801035.1 Oophaga pumilio | reverse complement strand
TCTCCCTATGGAGATGAAATATGGCATGGATAGTATCATCCATCGGACCAATAGTAAGTTGGAGAGGTTAGAATGGCCCTATGGTGATGTGAGTGAATGCATTGTGTTCGTCCCTTCAATACGACATCAAAAATATATCTCCCATAAATATTGGATCTATGCAAACCTCAATATTCATCACTGACAACTGGCTCCAAAAAAGTCTTTGAAAAAAAGAAGCTCTTACCTTTGAAGTGTACTTCTCCACCTCTGAGTAAACGAATCCCAGTCTTGGCTGGTTCTTAGAGTAGATCTTGTGCTCTAATTACCTGGTCAGTGCAGGAGGACCCCACTTCAATGGAGGTTGAAGGGTCAGCTCGTTCTCACTTCCCTAGTTATAATTAATCACCTAGGTTCAAAGTGAGGGTGATATGTCCCCTCTCCGGAGATGTCTTATGGATTTTAATTTTTCTCTATGACATCTGAATCATCAACTTTAAAAAACTATAACATAAAAAACCTGATTTCAACAACAGATCATTTCCTGGTGACACATTCCCTTTAGAAGAATTTTCTTTAAGAACTCAAAACTAGTTGTATTGTTTGCTTTTCCTGTAGTCACACCCTGGTGATCTGTTTCTTAGGGCATGGTCCTAGGAGGACACTGTAACTACCTTATCCGTATTTGTACATCTCTGGAAAACAACCTCAAAGAAAGCGCCATGCTATAAAGTTAAGGAAAAAAAGTTTATTTTTTTTTTAAACTTTTCTCAACAAACTTCTATTCCAGTGCTGGAGTGGTAAAAAACAAAACAAAAACAAAGTGCGGAGGTAGCAGCAGTAAAACAACCCTCCGACTATCCTGTCTCCGAAATTATCAAGTGATCAATACTTGTTATTAAATAAGAGATATATTATATTAACAATACACAAAATATTAAGAAAAATTATACAGAAATTATATCAAAAGTTAAGTCTTATGTGATTATACTAAAGGCTGTTTTTGTTTTGTTTTTTGCAGAAACAGCGCCACTCTTCTCTATGCGTTGTGTGCAGTTTTTCATTTAAGCTTTAATACCAGACACAACCCACAAGAAAGAGTGGCGCTGTTTATGCCATACGAAACACAATGTATAGGAAAGAGTGGCGCTGTTTTCACCATACCAGACACCACCTATAGAGTGGCGCTGTTTATGCCATACCATACCAGACACAACATATAAAGAGTGGCGCTGTTTATGCCATACTAGACACAACATATAGGGAACAGTGACGCTTTTTTTTGCCTTACCAGACACCACCTATAGAGAAGAGTGGCGCTGTTTATGCCATACATAGACACAACATATAGAAGAGTGGCGCTGTTTATGTCATACCAGACACAACCTATAGAGAAGAGTGGTGCTGTTTATACAATATCAGACACCACCTATAGAGAAGAGTGGCGCTGTTTATGCCATACACAGACACAACATATAGAGAAGAGTGGCGCTGTTTAGGCCATACCAGACATAACGTATAGAGAAGAGTGGCGCTGTTTATGCAATATAAGACAGAAGAGTGGTGCTGTAGATGCCATACCAGACACAACCTATAAGAATGAGTGGCACTGTTTCCCACCTTTTAGCATAATCACAGAAGACCATGTTCACTTTTGTTTCAATATTAGACATATCAACAAATAAACACATTTTTGGAATTTTTAACCATTTTGCATACGGAGCACATAGTAGCGCTCTCATCATCCAGGTCTCTACACCAGCGCCTCTGCTTCCTCCCGACATATACTGGAAATGACTTGACGTAACCAATTCTTACACAAAATAATAATTTTTATCATTTTACACTTGGGTATTGTCAGAAGGAACAAAGAGCGAGAGATCCGGCCCCGGTGTAATGCCCGCAGCGCTGGCCCGTTAATGGTCTTTGGATTCACAGTAGCACCATCTGAATATGCAATGTCCGCTCTCGTGTCCTTCTTCTCATGTGGGTCCGAGCTGTATTGTGACCAGTGAGTGATACACCCCCTTCATCTGCAGGAGCTGCTGATGTGTCCCCTGTTCTACAACTTTTCCGTCCTGGATGACGGCGATTTTATCCGCGTTCTGAATGGTGGACAGGCGGTGAGCGATGACGATACATGTGCGACCTTCCCGAGCTTTGTCCAGAGCTTCCTGTACAACCTGAAGGGGAAACATTATATTGTTACAGACACAATGAATATAACAAAAAATCAAAACATAACACAAAAATTTGAATTTCAGGATAGACTCAAGTTGGCGCCGATGTTGTGGCTGACAGATATTCTTCCGGCCCCACTATAACCCTGCACATTCAGTATGGTTGCGTGTGTGCATAGAGGAGGGGAGTCAAGGAAATCACTGCCAAATGCAAATGGTGACTTGCTACTCTTGAGAGCACAGGACTGGGCATATGGAAAGTCAACATGCCCGATTCTTATTTTCATGGCTAGGCTTTGCTTTTGCACAGATTGCAGCAGGGGGCGACAGTGAGCCAGATTCACATGACTCACTCTTTTGTCTGTTCACCATTTGCAGCCATCCCACTCCGTATAATAGTGTCCTTCAGCTCGGCGCCCCCTATCTGCACAATATCAAATGACTGCCCCTTTGGTGTCCTGTTTAGTGCGCTATTTTACCCAATTGCCATAGGTTGCTACTGCCATCAATTTTCTAAGATATAAAAGATAGAAACCTGTTCACCCAGGTGTCCTGAGGAAACAAAAAAAACAATGGGGTGGATACACCAAAGGATAATTTTGCACAGGGCCCCATTAGGCCAAAAGTACAGCCATGATTTTTTTTCCCTCTTGAGACAATGAAGTTTTGGTGCAATGCAGGGCTGGTAATATTTATGTTCATCATTTTATACAAATTTATACTAATTTTACCTTCTCACTCTCTGTATCCAGAGCAGACGTGGCCTCATCCAATAACAGGATTTTGGGTCGACGGACCAGCGCTCGTGCTATGGCGATTCTCTGCTTCTGACCCCCGGAGAGCTGCGTTCCCTTATCTCCAACACGGGTGTTATATTTCTATAAAATAAAGGGATTTTTAGGAGACTTTTAAATTATCATTTCTGCTTTCTGTATATGGATAAAAGTTTAATGCACCACTCCAGCGTTTGTTTTTTTTTATTTCACAGCTGGAGTGGTGCAACTACGGTAATCTAAGTTCCCTGACCCTAGTATTATACTCACCAAACGCCGTCTTTAGCTGTTTCCGGCCCAGCAACTTCTGACTGACCAAAAGTCAGAGGGAACGGTCACAAGCTCTCAGGGTAAGTCTATCAGATCCTCGTGCTGGCTCTCATAGACTTACATTGAGTTGTGACTTCCAGCAGGTCATAACTCTAATAAGAATGAAAAGTTGCGGTGGGTTCACTGTCATTAGAACCGCTTGACCACTGTGCCCAGAATGATTATCAAAACTGAGGTTATGTAATTTATAGTAAATACTATGGACCCAATTCATCAAGGCTGGCGTGTTATGATGGGGGTTTTGGAATCAGACACTCCTGTTTCGTGAAGAGATGCATGCCTGGAACATCTGAAGAGTCGCGTGCTCCTCCGTGCGCTACACCAGAAATCTCACTTGTGTCAGGTACGGAACACCAAAACTCGGCATGAATTAGACAAGCTGGGGGGAGTGTACTTCTTCTCTCTGTATGAGTTGCCCAATCATAAGTAGGCAACAACACAGCTGAAAAAGAACACGCCTCCGCTTAGGTTTCACAGTGTGTGAGATGAAAGGATACAGCCCTGAACTCCTGGTCTAACCTCATGCATAGCTAGAAAGTACTGGAAGATTGGAGCAGATGACTATCCTTTTTCACATAATGTGAATGTGGGGGAAGGATCAGCACAGCTGAGTTTAGCAGTGTCACATTGCACATCCTTTTATTAGCTCTCCTCCTCTCACAGCACTGTCAGCTCTGCTGTACTGCCTTTTCCACCCACACAGCCTGTCCAATGAGTAATACATTTATGGGTGTTATGCTCAAAGCGACTTGTAATCATTCTGCAGTGAGAGCAGAGCAAACGGCTCCTATGGGAGCCTGCTCTGCTCATGTAATGACCTTAACTGAAATCATGCAGGAGGTTAGATCAGGAGATAAGAGCTGTATTCTTCCATTTCACACAGTGAAGAACCTGCTCTAAGCTATTGTGTGGGGAGTGTTCTTTCTTCAGTGTGTTGCAGACTGCTTATGATTGCTCAGCATCAGAATGAGGATGAAGTACACGCCCCCCAGTGAAATCTTTCTGGCAACGCCCACTTGGACTTAAAAAAAAATTAACCTTTTAGATGTCAAATACTTTGATCGTTAATATCTCCGCAACGGAGAGGCGAAATTATGAATAAACAAAAACCTTTTATTTCGATCTGCAGCATCTATTACATTGTGTCCAGTTCAACACAAAAAAAATTGGTGAAAGGTTTTCTTTAATCTAGGGTTCACTGTATTTAGAAAAGAGTAGTGGAGCAATATTGTTGCAGTGTTAGACTTACTGTAACTATCACAAGTCAACCACGACTTCTAATCTTGCAATAAATCATTTCCATTTGATCCAGTGATTAAAAGTCACATAGAAATTGCAATTTTGTTGACTTACATCAGGCAGTGATTCAATGAAGCTCTGGATATTGGCCTCCTTGGCTGCTTTCTCCACTTCTTCGAATGGCACCACCCGGCTGTTATCTCCATAGGCGATATTATCCGCTATACTGCAGTCAAACAGCATGGGCTCCTGAGACACAATGCCCATCTGTGCCCGGAGCCACTGGATGTTCACCGCCCTGACGTCAGACCCGTCCACACTCTATAAAGAAGACACCAAGTGGCTGAAACCTTGGACACAGAGTTGCCAGTGGGCACTAAGACGTCCATTACAAAATCTTTTCCATTGGGTTTACTTACCACTTCTCCATTCAATGGGTCATAGAATCTTTCTAGAAGTTGGACCGTGGTACTTTTCCCACATCCACTGCTGCCCACTAAAGCCAGGGTTTCTCCTTTCCCTACGCTGATATCCAATCCTCGAAGCACGGGCAAATCTGGTCGCGTCGGATAATTAAATCGGACTCCTTGGAATCTGACGTTCCCATCACAGCGAGACTGTAGGCAATGACAAGAGATTTTTATCGATGTGCTCCTGAGGCAAAAATTACAGGAGTTGTGCAGAATTAGAAAAGCATGGATAGGTTGTGTCTGGTATTGCAGATCAGTTCCCGTGAAGTGAATGGAGCCCACTACTAATACCACACGCAACCTATTACAGAGATATTGGGCAGTTTTCGGAAGAAAGCATATTTTTATAATCCTGTATAACCTTTAAAGAATTAGGAGCCTTAGTGTCATTAGCCCTCCTCACATTATATGGTTGCCACTTCTAGGCGGCTATAGATATGTCTTCTATTAAACACAGGAGCAAGTAGACAAGTCATGAAAAATAATTCCACTTCTTTATTAAAGATCTTACAGGTTTGTCTCCGCCCGCATTGTAGCTGTCTATAAGAGGCTCCCTCTCCAGCAGATTGAATATATGAGCCGCTGACGTCTTGGCTTTTGCATAGTCTGGAGCAAAGGAGCTGGTCTGACCCAAAGCCATGGCCCCGAACACAATGGCTGAAAATACCCTGTATAGAAAAAATACAGAAGTGGAATAATTAAGATATAGAGATGTGGGTAGAAAGATAAACAGACACAGGAAGATAAGATAGATAGATACTGTAGATAAATAATATGTAGATAGATTAGAGATAGATAATAGAGAGATAGATAGAAAATAGATATATAGATAATAGATAGATAATAGATATAGAGAGATAGATAGATAATATATAGATAATAGATAGATAGATCGATAGATAGATAGAGATAATAGATAGATAATAGATAGATAGATAATAAATAGATAGATAGATAGATAGATAGATAATAGATAGATAGATACATACATAGATAGATAGATATAGATAAAAGATAAATAGATAGATAGACTTACAAGAATACATCCTCCATTTTCGTGTGATTGTTTGCTACCAACCAAGCCCCAAAGCGGAAACACCCGGCGTACGCAAAGAACATGATGGCTTGAGATAATCCAAAAGTCACTCCATAAATGTGCGATTTCTTAATGGAATTCCTAGGCAAAAAGACAATACATTTTTCAGTGTCAGACGAGGGATCTTCTGTGCTGCATCTCGGCCGATATCGTACAGACGCACAAGTGCACACATTATGGCTTCTCTTACTTGTAGGGTCCGACCAGTTTTTCATCGTACATTGCCTCGAACTTCCTCTCTCGGGTTAATGAGACCACGGTACGAATGTTCTCTACAGCCTCAGTGGCGATCTATGGTAGAAGGAGCGGGGATCAGTAAGTAAGAGGCTCCGGTTACACGGCCGGGCACTGCCAGCAGAATGCAAGCACCAATTATGGCAACGTGTGACCCTATAATGCACTGTTGTTACACAGTATGGGTCCGAGGAAGGCAGATGTCAGGACATCGGCAGTATCGGGGAGATATCCGCTCATCTGTGGCTGCCCCGCCACTAGGGGGCAGTAAGAAAGGACATCCTGGCCTGTAAGTTCTGTTCACATGTCCAGTAGTTATTTCCGGTTTTGGGGTCATAAAAATGGAAATAAAATGTTCCAGTACAGGACGCATTTATTTCAATGGGATCGGAAGTGTCATAAAATGTTTACTATTTGCCTCCATTCTGAAAAAAAAACGGATAGCAACTGGATCTGTTTTGTTTCGCACTGAAGTCTATGGATCGTAACAGATGGCTTCCGATGTGGATATGTTTTTGCTTTGTATGTAACTGATCTAGTTTTCTTTTAATACTGAATCCATTACAAACAGATGACAACTGGATGTGTGAACATTGCCTTAGCGCGGTACAGGCTGACGGCACATACTATGGCAGCCTTCACTCACCTTTCCAGCTACTTCCAGTTCCTTTTTGTCCTTCTTTGCATGCCCAGCAAACGCTTTCATCTGCAGCAGCGCAGACACGGCGATGACTGGTACAATCGCCAAGATAAGGAGCGTTAGCTGCCATCCGTAGATGAAAGATATTATGGTGGCGGTGCCCAAGTTGGCAATGTTCTGTGCCAGTAAGGCCAGTCTGGACCCGGTGGCCTGCAATAAAAACGCACAGGCAATGGTAAATATGGAAAATGATGACTCTTTCCATAAACCAATTTAAACAGCATTACATTAGCTGTAAGTAAAGATCTAATGACGGGATCAAAACCTGTAGATGTCAAGAGCATCTGAAATGCCCGATATTTAAGAGCTCCAATCATTGTCTATGAGACTGCTGGCAATATCCAAGTGCTATCCCTGCTTCAATCTGTAGGGAGGCTCATATTCACGGGTAGGGCCGACATTAACCCAATGCATTATGGGTAGGGCCGACATTAACCCAATGCATCATGGCTATGGCTGACATTACCCCAATGCATCATGGGTAGGGCCAACATTAACCCAATGCATCACGAGTAGGGTCAATATTAACCCAATGCATCACGGGTAGGGCCAACATTAACCCAATGCATCACGGGTAGGGCCAACATTAACCCAATGCATCACGAGTAGGGCTGACATTAACCCATTACATCACAGGAAAGGCCGACATTAACCTAATGCATCACAGGTAGAGCTGACATTAACCCAATGCATCATGGGAAGGGCCAACATTAACCCAATGTATCACAGGTAGGGCCGACATTAACCCAATGCATCACGGGAAGGGCCGACATTAACCCAATGCATCACATGTAGGGCCGACATTAACCCAATGCATCACGGGAAGGGCTGACATTAACCCAATGCATCACGGGTAGGGTCGACATTAACCCAATGCATCACGTGTAGGGCCGACATTAACCCAATGCATCACGGGAAGGGCTGACATTAACCCAATGCATCTTGAGCAGGGCTGACATTAACCCAATGCATCACGGGTAGGGCCAACATTAACCCAATGCATCACTGGAAGGGCCGACATTAACCCAATGCATCACGGATAGTGCCGACATTAACACAATGCATCACATGTAGGGCCGACATTAACCCAATGCATCACGGGTAGGGCCGACATTAACTCAATGCATATGGGGGGTTTATCCCCCTTTCCATCATCTATAGTGGTCATCAACAACTCCTCGTTCCTCTGAGTATATGTGGCTGCAAGACCCCATAGTAGCTTCAATGTTGGTACATAACCCAAAGTATCTCACTTACGTCCTCAAATTAGGTTTTAGTTTTGAGCGTCCTCTAGCAAAGTCATTTTTGGAATAGTCAAATTCAAACACATACCCCCTGCACTTGGGAGGCGTCGGTGGCCAGTCTTGTAGTTAAAGCACCAGTGCTATTCTTCTTGTCATCAAACCAGCCCATTTCCTGAAATACAAAAGACGCCATGAAATAATCCACGTCAGGAAACCTCTATTATCCGTGTAAGTAGATCGTAGTACCTAGACCTTGGCATGAATACAGATTGCTGCCTCCCTTTTTATTCTGGGGTTCTCCCATCGTTATAAGGTCATCATCAAAATCACGTACCTAGGAAGCCGAGGAATATGTTGGCTCCTCTTTACGGAAGATTGATAAATTAACCATTGGATAAGATGACGTTTTTCTTCATGTACTACCCTTCCCAGCTAGCGGAGGCAGCATTGTGGGAGATAGGACATATCGCTGTACAACACCATGACCTGTCCCTGACTGAATGGACAATACTATAAAGCTGCATTTTTTAACAGATATTCTGCCTTAGCAAACCGCTCGCTTTATGTCCTAGGGATGGCAACCCTTCTAAAGTAAATGTCATAGATCATACCTGTCTTAACATCGCTTTAAATGTAAATAGCCTGAGTCTTGTTGTAAGAATTTCTCCGGCTTTTCCAAATGTGAATCCCTGTAAAATTAGGAATGGAAAGTATTAGGAAATGATCATTAGATTGGAAGACCATGGTTACTTTTATTCATAAACAGTGCCACACTTGTCCAGAGGTTGTGCTTGGTAGTGCAGTTCATCACTATGAAAATCAATGAGTCTCAGCTGCATTACCTCTTATAACCTGTCAGTCGGCATGGCGCTGTTTTTAGAGGAAATCAGCCAGGCTGTGAAAACGCCGCTCCATCCATGGGGAGAGGATGTCCCAGAGATCGAGGCATCGTATCCACAACAAAATTAGCATGAAATCTGAACACACCTTTGGAGAATGTGCACACGATGCGTTGTAGAAGCTTTTGTGGTTCGTTTTTATCACTTTTTCAGAAAATTCAGGCAAAAATGAGGCGTTTTTACTGCATTTTTAAAACAATGCTGCAAAAATGCAACAAGTAAGCATCGTATGAACATACCCTTAGAGAATGAATTACTGGGGTAAATGTTTTTGATTGAGCAAACGATCTTAAAGAGTGTATCTCATTTTCTTATTTTAGGAGTGCACTTGCCTCCCGGCGTCCTGTTTGCCGGAGTCAGTGCGCTCCTGATTGATCAACATTTCGGACCAAAGACATGGTGGCACCGCCGGTCTCCGATGCTACAGGTAGATTTGCCCATGTAGCATTGGAGGAATGCAGCGCGTACAAGCTCTATTGCCTAGGAGACCGACCACTGCTATTAGACTTCAAAGGTGGCCGGTAGCCTAAGCAACGAGCAATAAACAATAACATTAAAATTCCTTAAATTCTTGAGAACAGAGAAGATTTGTAATAAAAGGTTAACTGCAAATTTGCTGGTTTTTACAGGCGTGTTGCAATTTTACTGTCTTAAGACAACCTCTTTAAAATAAAAAACGCTCAAACTGAAATACCTGGAGGAAAAATGTCACAAAACAGACGCCTCCGAGTCCCAGAAATAACAAACAAAACATGTTACTTTGGGATCTCATCTCATCTGGCTCTCCGGCAAATACCTACAATTTAAGAAAACGATAATTACTATGTGCTCTGTGCACATCGAAGAATGAAAAACACAATAAGTGAGCAACGACATTCCCGTGGTTCAGCACGTAATACAAAATAGTTTTATAAGAAATTACTAATGTGGAATTTGCATAAAGAACCTTCAATAATCCTAAAAATGAAATGTTAAACTTTGTAAGATTTCCTTTTAGTTGAAGTTGATATCTTACCAAAAGTATGTAGATTCCTTTAAATGTTCAGAGACTTTACTAATCACTAAAACAATCAAGCTTTAGTAGCTGGAGGAAAAAGGGAAAAAAAAGAGGTGTGGGGAGGAGGAGGGGGATGACGCTGCAGAACTTCACTCTCAATCTCATGGTGTACAATAATAAA
>VIAB01000314.1:42942-57225 GCA_009801035.1 Oophaga pumilio | reverse complement strand
GAGGTTCATGCCATCAAAGAGGAAAAGGGGCAGCACATGTAGTGACTGGTCAAAGCACTGCGCAGCTTTTCATCTTTACACCAAGAAGTTAAAGAGAGAGGACGTACACGCACACTTTTTTTTTGGAACTTAGTATTATTTTGCTTCGATTTGATGCAATAAAAGACAAAACACAAGTATATTACCATGTCCTGAACCACAACTATTTACTTACCGCAATAATCTTGGAGAATATAATTGCGAAGGCGGGCTGCGTGGCACCGTTTATAGCGGCGCAAGTGATCCCAACCACAAAGTACGGCCATTCGGGTTTGTTTAACTTCATGATTTTGAGAAAAGAGACTGGAGGAACTTTTTCAGCCTGAAATATACATGTCCGATATGTGAGTTGGGAATCAAGGAGTTGGATAATGACCAAACCCTTTTATTTATCAGAATGCACGGTAGAATCATATATCGTAAATACACTATAATTCTATAAACGTGGGATGTTTGCTTTTTTGTAATCTCCCCTGGGTCTACGTGTGCAAATATAGAGGATCCTTCTCTAGCAAAGATGGCTGCTGTTTAACCATTTACATGCTGACAGCGGCATTTCAATATACTGGTTGTATGCAGCTTCCATCCACCCTCCCATCAGCGGGGAGTCGAAGAATTACCATAGCTGCCATTTTAGTCCTCTTTTCAGTATATATTTTAAGGGACTGAAAAATAAAGTAAAAATAAATAAAAGCTGGTGGCTCATTGGATAGCATTGTACAGTGGCTCAGTGGTTAGCACTGCAGCCTTGCAGAACTGAGGTCCTGGATTCAAATCCCACCAAGGACAACATCTGCTAGGAGTTTGTATGTTCTCCCCGTGTTTGCGCGGGTTTCCTCCGGGTTCTCCGGTTTCCTCCAAAGACATACTTGATAGGGAATCTAGATTGTGAGCCCCAATGGGGACAGCGATGATGATGTCTGTAAAGCTGTGGCGCTAAATAAGTGAGTCAACTAAATAAAAGTTTAAATCACCTCTTCTTTTTTTCAGCTCAAAAACATAAATAATTAAAAATAAAACAAACATATTTGATACTCTCATGTCCTTTAAAAATGTGATCTATCAAAATATCAAGTGATTTAAACCGTATGTTAAAGGGAACCTGTCACCAGAAATAATGCCATTAACCCTGAAATGCCCCCCCAAAAAAAGAAAAAAAATTAAAAACCGCCGGAATTGCTGTTGCGGTTTTTCCACCTCCCTTCCAAAATTGCTATAAAAAGCAGTCAAAACATTATATGTACTCTAAAATTGTATCAGTAGAAATTACAACTCACCAAAGAAAAAAGCAAGCCCTGATGGCGGAATTACAGGTTTTATTTACCATTTCACCCCAGTTGGAGTTTTTTCCCCATTTTTCAGCACATTATATGGTAAAGTGAATGATGTCATTTGTAACTACAACTCGTCTTTATGTTATTCACTCAGTTTTTCCAGCTAAAGTAGAAAAGGTATTTATGGTGTTTCCTGGCACTCACCTCCTCCTCTTTGTCCTTCTCCTTATCTTCATCCTCTGTTGTTTTCTTGTAGCTGCTGTGCCGACTTGATTTTCTCCTTATTATTTTGGTATCAGGGACTTTTTCATAGTCATCTATTACTTGGTATTCATTACCCTTTACTTGACTTTCCTTATCCTCAGCATCTATTGTCTAATGACGAAGAAGAGTACACATTACGGTACGTTATAAAAAGTGCAAATTGGCGGAATGGATGTCCATCATGTTCCGCAATACCTATATGACATATTGATGTGTTTTGACTAGTGGGATCTCCACCAAGCTCAGAATGGAAGTGTCCATCATCCTGTCTTAGACTGATAAGTAGCTGTGATGGTGGATTCGCCCTCTATTGATGTCTTAGTGACATATGCATAGTACTCCATCACAGGAGCCTACCGGAGGATTCTCCTGTTCTCCTGTGGGCCAGTCTGAGCCTGTCCACCAAGCTCAGAATGGAAGTGTTCATCATCCTGTCTTAGGCTGATAAGTAGCTGTGATGGTGGATTCGCCCTCTATTGATGTCTTAGTGACATATGCATAGCACTCCATCATAGGGGCCTACCGGAGGATTCTCCTGTTCTCCTGTGGGCCAGTCCGAGCCTGTCCATCAAGCTCAGAATGGAAGTGTCCATCATCCTGTCTTGTACTGATAAGTAGCTGTGATGGTGGATTCACCCTCTATTGATATCTATATGAGATATGCATATAGTTCAATAAGTGTGTAACATCTTCTATGATGGGGATGGGAGAATAAAGAGGCCATATACCTGGCGAGGCAGCATAAAAACCATGTGCTTCAACTGTTCTTGCTGCAAGTTGCTGTAAATTGTGGATGGCTTTGCCATGCAGATCTCTGTTGTGTGGCACACTACCACTGCCCATCCACTATGTGAAGATGCAGACTTAAAGGGGTATTCCCATCTCCAAGATCCTATCCCAATATGTAGTAGGTGTAATAATAATAATATTAGCAAAAGCCTTCGATTAGAAATGTAGTATAGTTTTTCTGATTCGCTATGTCTCTTTCCTCAAGTACATTGCAGGACCTTATGTATCCATGGTTACGACCACTAGCAACTCTCTGTCACTATATCAGTGGTTGGAACCATGAATACTTAAGGTCCTGCAATGCACATGAGGAAAGTGACACAGCGAATCAGAAAAACTATACTACATTTCTAATTGGAGGTATTTGCTAATATTATTATTATTATTATTACACCTGCTACATATTGGGATAGGATCTTGGAGATGGGAATACCCCTTTAAGGATACATAATTGTTATCCTTTTTGAATCTACTCCATATTTTGGCTTGGAAAACAACATTAAAAAACCTTAATCAAAACCTGCATGTCTACTGGCACCCTTAATTGGCCGTGCCCTTCAGATGTACGTAGGTTGATTTGACCTTGGATTAGCATATAATGTGCATAGAAAGCTCATGACATCTTCCATCGGGGAAGCCAAGGATGGCATAGATGAATCTTAACTACCAGATCCTTTTGCTGCTATCGGAAAAGTCTAGCTAAGGGAAAATCAAGAGAAAAAGCTGCGGGCCTTCAACAACTATCCAATGTGTAAGGTCAGCTTTAAGGTACGTCCATGGGTGCAGGTTTGATGCCTGCAGATGCCGGTTTAGTAAAATCCTTTTTTAATTTATACTGCTTTTCCAATTTTTTTCCACAATTTCATTTATTGAATTTTAAAATTTTATAAGAAGGATTTTGTAAACAAAAAAAAAAACACAATAAAGCATGCAAAAACACAATGATGTATCCAGGCTCGGACCGGCCCACAGGAGAACAGGAGAATCCTCAAGCGGGCCCCAATGCAGGAGTGAGCTACCAAACTCTTATTTGAGCAGTACTTGGCACAATATACTTGAATCACTATGTACAGACAGAGGCGGCATCTTATTAATTTACCAATCTACCATTTGCATGTAATTGAAAAGTGGGGCTCTGGAGTTGGTTACTGGTTGGGCCCTTGGCACACCAGTCTGACACTGGAAGTAGTATATAATAGGACAGCCACAGATTACATTTTGGAGATGCCGAAAGTTTACAATTTTTATTGCGCCCACATGGTAGATCTGGCATGAAAAATAAGACAACTCGTAAACTGCTTTTTAATTCATTGGGTTTTTATTATGCTACTGAAAAAAAAAACATTGAAATGTCTTAATAAGGGGGCTTTTTGATACAGATGTTGAAGCCAAAATAAGGAGTATATCATAAATGAAAGAGAAGTAACAAGGGTCAGCTATAACAGAGCCTATAAGATGCACTGTCATGAGTTGTTATTATTTATGGCCCCCGTACACAATAGGCTAAAGTCAGCTGAACCCATCGATATTGGCGAGATCGGGCGACTGTATAACGCCTATAGGGGTCTCCCGACTCTCTAATGAGACATGATGTTGGAGGACATAATGTTGATTTGCAAAGTGATTCTATGTTCTCCCCGGAGATAATCTTCTACCTGAGGTGTTTAGCAGCTGCTCTCATAAAGAACACATGAGTCGACAGCTAGGACAGCTATCTGATGTGTATGGGGGGCTTTTGGACTACAGTAAAATTATGGCTAACTTAAAATGACTAACTTTTCAGGTACAAATTATTTTCTGCCTGTATAGTTTTTTTACCTGCATAGTGACCAGCTTATAGTAAATTCCTTCCTTCTTCATGAGATCTCCATGAGATCCTTCCTCAGTTATGACACCTTCAAAAAATCCAGCAATAGTATCTGCGTTCCTGATCGTCGACAATCGGTGGGCAATGACAATAGTGGTCCGTCCTTCTCTAGCCTACAGAAAAATTAAGAGTAAAGAGCTTAGAAGAAGTCATACCGAATGCTTAGTGACCCCGAGAATAATATGGATTGGAAATTTAGGTGCAACCTTTTAGTCCGGCCACCGTGACGCTATGACATATAATATACATGAGCCAAATGACTTGAACCCTGAACAAACACTAATAAACCTTTTCCCAGAAGTCGCTAAAGGGTTTTATGCCATCGTGTCATGTCACAGGGTCACAATGAGTTGTCATGTAGGCTGAGGGCACCATAAAAAAAAACTAAAATAAAAAAACTGAAACATTTTTTGGGGAAAAAAAAGTTTGGGATTTTGGAATTAATTTGTCAAAAAAATAATAGATTGATCATTAGAGTAAACAATATACCTGTCACTTTACCTTATCCAGAGCTGCCTGGACAACAGATTCACTCTCAGTGTCTAGAGCAGATGTGGCTTCATCAAGAAGAAGAATTTTGGGGTTGCGAACCAGGGCCCTGGCAATTGCAATTCTTTGTTTCTGGCCTCCACTGAGCTGAGTTCCTCTCTCTCCCACAAGAGTCTCAAATTTCTGCAAATTCACAAAAACATGGTCAATCAAGCATCTGTACCTTGTATGTCCTTGGACAATGGTCTCACAAAAGTTTCAGGTCCCTTATACAATGTCCATATTTCCCAATAGGCGCTGAACTCATGCGTCAACCCATTTCAGTTGGAATGTCAGAACTACTGGTATCAAGATCGAGATAAACACAATGTCAAACAGAGAGTAATTAATAGACGGTATAAAAAAAGATGAAATCATGTGGAGCTTACATCTGGAAGCTTTGTGATGAAGTTATAGGCATTGGCTTCCTTAGTGGCTTGTATAATTTCCTCCATGGTTACATCTTCCCGGCCATAGCGTATATTTTCAGCTATGGTGGTATCAAACAGGACTGGTTCTTGGCTCACCACCCCAATGACTTCTCTTAAGTATCTCGTATTCAGGTTCCGAATATCTTGTCCATCAATGGTGATCTTCAAGAAGAAGAGAGTGAAAATCTATCCAAGGATGGCAGAAAAATTCAGAAAAGGATATAAAAAGCCCCCTTACCATGCCTTCATCTGGGTCGTAGAATCTCTGAATAAGCTGGACCGTCGTACTTTTTCCACAACCACTGCTCCCCACGAGGGCCACAGTCTGACCGCTGGGAACCGTAAGGTTCAAGCCTTTCAAAACCTTCAGTGAGAAATATTCTCATTACACGTCATTTGTATGTAGTGTGAGACAGTGAAGGGGTGCGTACTGGATGGGGTGTATATCTCGTCCAGGTTTCTTAGCTGGGTAGCATGAGGAATGTAGGAGTGAAGGTAGGTTGTCAGTGCGACGTTCACTCCACTCCCCATCCAATACAGGTTTGCAGCCCAACCCTGACTGCACTCAGCTGTCTAATCAAGCAGCCAGAAGTAGGTGGCTGAGTTACACAGACAGAGCTCTCAGTCTGAATCTGGCTTCAGACGCTGCTGGAATCTCCTGGAAGCCACGCGCTGGTAATTATAAAGCTGTGTTGTTGGGGCCAGGCTGTTAGAGTCTAGACCACGGTAGTGAGGGAACTAATCGTGTCTAGTTAGCAGCCTGACAGGCTTAGGATTTTGGTTTATGATTTGGTTTGTGTTTTGTTGCTGTGGACTTTAATAAAAGCTGGTTGACGCCAGTTTGCACCAGTGCTGCTGTCGGTGATTGGACTCTTTATGCCACTCTGTCTACCCGGGACGGCGATCCCAGAGCTGTATACCCCCTGAACTGGTTACAGTAGATAATGCTGCCATCATGTACACATAGGTAATACCACAGTACATAACACATTAATAATACCGCCATACTGTAAAAATAAATAATACCACTATACAGTGCCCAAATAAAAACCTTACGTAATGGTGTCAGCTATTATTATCGTAATTAGGAGTATTGTTGTGGTAACACAAGTTACTCACCTGGATGTCAGGCCTGGATGGATAGGTGAACTTCACATTTCTGAACTGTATGTCTCCCTTAATCTTGTCAGGTTTGAACCCTGCAGTGGAAAAGCTGTCTATTTTGGGTTTCTGTAGGAAACAAAAAAAAAAAGATGTGTAAGTATGTATAGACAAAATGTATTAATTTATGGAACCCCTTAAATAATTAGTAGCCCGTAGAGATGATGATCTGCAATAAAACAGGCAGAGGAAATAACATGCACTTCTAGCATGGCAGGATTTACCTATAGGCAATGTATATAGACAATGTAGGTCTATACTGGCGCCATAACAGTATATACAGAGAACAGTCCGAACAAAAAGGTCATAACAAAAGATGAGACAAAAAATTGAAGGAATAAAAATTATGTATTATTTATTGAGACAAAAAATAAACGGTAGGTAATAAAAGGCACTAACAGCACATGAGAGTACCTGCAACCGCTCAGAAAATCAATAAGAAAAACCACAATACCCACATTTTTTGTAAAATATTTAATCTATTTTGTATTATGTAGATTATAATATACAGGTCTGCTTTCATTCAGTGTGCTTTCCTCTACTTGGCGCCATAAGAGCAACACCTCTCACTTTTCGATACAAACTGTAAGTAAAACACGTTGGATAACCCCTTTAGGTTGTGAATTATTTGAGTCTAAGACACAGGACAATCCGTACCTACAGAACTCTGCAACGTAAATCCAATATTGAGCTCCACAGACACAGAGAGAGATGGGCTTCAGCTGCATCTCCCTCCTCCCTCCCACCGCTCCTCTATTCAACATTTTCTCACAAATCCAAAGACTGAACAAAGAAACTGTAAGTCTTTGTCCGAAAGACATAGAAGACCAGGAACCGCCTACACTGAGACAACGTGTCAAGCCACACTGGAGAGCGGCATAGATGACGTTATTAGTGGTCAGAAGCCCCAAAAACTCATGACCGCTCCACGCACCAGCCCCACATTTAATAAAAAGTTCTATACTCATAGTCACAAACAGGTAAGGTCTCTGCAAACAAAAATAATCAACAACAAAAAAGTCTTACATTGTCGATAATGTTAAATACTGCATATGCGGCCCCCCGGGCGTTGGAAAATGCTTCAATATTGGGGGATGTTTGTCCAACGGCAAAAGCTCCGATAATGATAGAAAAGAATACCTAAGAGAGTCATAAAAGAAAGACTTTTCAATAGTTCATCATGACACTGACAGATATAAATACAAAGTTAATTTACAGGGGGTTGTCTAGTTTTGACAAACTTTTTTTTGTAGAAGGGTCCCAATACGATAAACTGATCACAGGGAGTCCTTCTTCTGGATTCCCTAGTAATCAGATACAATCTGCTGGGGAAACCATCAGCAAGTGCTCAATTCTTCTGTAGCTCCTCCAAAGGGAAAATGAACTATGAACTGTCTGTGCAAAGTGGGCTCAAAGGAGCCAGGTACTCCAGATTAGGGGACGCTTTTTGTACCTAAGCTCCATTTTGAATTGTAGACAAGTAGAGATAACCAAATCTCTCAATATAAATTTTCTCAAATTGACCTGTAGTTTAGATTTGGTCCGAATAAAATTCGGTCCGAATAAAACCTGTCTTGAAAAGATATTTATCTTTCCATACCCAAACTCAAAATAAAGGGTGGGCCGATAAGAGGTTAAAAAATAATAAAAGATTATATTCATGTGTGCTACGCCTCACATGTCCTCCAACTGCAGTTCTCATCCAGGTGCCCCGCTTGATTTGTATTGGTCTTCAGGTCAGACTTTGGTTCAGATCTTCACTAAATTGCACCCAATATGAGGGCTAATTAGATCTGGACTGAGGACTGTTCCAAAGACTGATCCAGAGCAGAGGACCGAGTTGGTTGGGGTGTCCCTAGCACAGGTTAGTATAATCTTTATTTATTTTAACCCTCTTCTTGGGACTCAAAGATTCCTCCAAAATGGTGACTGGTAAATCGAATCTAGAACATTTTAGCAAATCTGAAATTTTTGGGAAATTTGGTAACGAATTTGATTATGAATCTAGGTGATTTGCAAATGGGTTTTCTAAATCTGATAATAAAATTAACACCTCCTAGACATTGACAAAACCCCAACTGCGAATGGCTTCCAGATGTTACCAAATGCTCTTTACATCCTAGCCATCTTTTTATAAATATGGCCTTTTTTAGAAGAAGAATTCATAGGCATCAGTACTCACGGTCAGCACGCCCCCAATAGTGTAGTCTCCTTCTATGATCAGGGTGGTACCATACCAAAATGCCAATGCATAGGATGCATATATCATTAAAAACGCAAATCCTATCGAGACGTTAGCCGTGATTGCCTTCCTGATCCCTATCTTTTTGGCATCTTCTAAATTCTTTTCATACCTGGGTACACAAAGGGGTTAAACAAGTCAATCACTGATGCTGACGGTCACTGTCTATCCTCGTCCTCAAACTGCATTACAAGAAGAGAGCATCACCCACCTCTGAATTTCCTTATCTTGTCCGCCAAAGGCTATAACAGTCCTGATGGCAGCGAGCACTTCCTCGGCCACGGCTCCAGCTTTGGCATATGCCGTCAGCTCCTTGTTAGTAAATGCTGACAATATCTGTGAATAAATGGTAAGATTTACACGGACCTCGCCTATTGGCATTATATAGGGAAGAACTAGAAGCTGTGGGTGTTTTTTTATTACCTTTGCCCAAATTGCTGCTGAAAGTCCCATTACGGGGCTGATTGCGAGAATGACCAGGGTCAGCTTCCAACCCTTAACAAAGCCAATGATAAATCCGGTCAAAAAAGTAGCCAACGATTGGACCAGCATGGCAATCTTATCTCCAATGCCGTCATTGATTTTTTGGACATCACTAATTAAAAAAAAAAATATGAAAGGAAAAATCAAAACAGACCAAGCTGTAAAGTTGAAGGGATGATGGAGAAGACATCTTCTACGGCACCAATAATATCATGGAAAGCCTGCTCAAGGGATAACCTAGAATTAGGGGTATATGTGCCACAGAGGCAACTAATGCAGAAGGTTACGGGTCCCCAGAGGGTGATGTCATCCTTGTTCCTCGTGAAAACTAAAAAAAGGTCTCCCCTAAACACTAAATTGTCGAGCAAGTAACAAAACGCTCACACTTCCTTCACCCTCTCTCTCGAGCCTTCTGGGGTCTAACTATAGCAGGTGGCACCTGGGTCGTGAAGCCTAGAGAGGTCAATAGGTACCTTTGGTCCATATGGTTAAATCAGAACTATTAAAAAACCTGTGATGGGAGCCCTGTTGGAAAATAGGACTCACAGACTCAAGGGTCTAAAATCTGCCTCAAACAGTTATGTGCCCCACAAGGCTGGTGGTGGTGTGCCATGCTCTTTCTCGAATTTTAGAATTCCTTATCTCACCCACCAATAGGTCCCTTTCGCCATTTGGGAGAAAGATCAGCAGATAACTTTCACTCCAGATCAATGCTTTATTTGCACATGTGTCATCATGAGGTCCATATGGTCACAATCTCCCTTCTCCAGAAACAGGTACACTGATGGTGTACCCAATTAATTTTAAACATGGGAAACACTTTTAATAATAGTAACACTAATTATTATTATTATTATTATTATTAATAATATTAATTAATTATACTTTTTTTTTATGTTTATTATTTATTTCAATTTCTTTTTAAGATCTGAAGGTTGTACGTTCTGTATAAGGATGGCCTGCTGTCTGTGCTTCTCTTTTCCCCTCCTCCTCTGTCTAGTCAGTAAACAGATTAGATCCGTTTTAGATATAATTATATTTTCCAAAGTCTCCATAGAAACCATCCAGGCCATCACGTAATTCAGAACAATAAGATGCAACAACAAGACAGAACATAAAAAGAACATAATAACATACAAAAATATCATAAAAGATAATAAATCCCCTAGCAATCAGTGTCTGCCTTTTATTACTGACCTGAATGCCTTCCCTAGATGAATACACAAAAAATGAAAATAACGTTCTGGACTTCTGGCTGCAAGAAGTCCAACATCGTCCAACATCGCACTTCCTTCTAACCATGTTACACCCACAAGATCCAGGAAGCTGAGATGTGGGGGGTTGTTTGTTCAAGTTCCTGTTGTTAATTTCCCTGTATTCTTAAGATTTCTTTCCCTTTGGTAAAAGGACCCCGGCAAACAAATTACAATTTCTCAGCTTCCTTAACCCATATGCATGTAACATAATAAGAAGAGGGTCCTGGGTGCCAAGTCAGCATAGGGAGACTTATAGGCCAGGAAATGCTTCCTCTGTGAAGAAGCTATTTGCCTAACTTTTACCAGGGAGTAAAGCCTGGTCTACAATTTTCCATCTGCCGACTTAATGAGAAACTTTAGCCAAGAAGGCCATCAATGGCTTTTTCCCACTCCTACTTTGCATTGATGAGGGACAAGAACCCCCAAAACAGCTGCTTGCAAATGGAGATCTTTTAATTTTGGAGACGATTCTGGTCTGGCTGTGGCACGTGGCACAGGTCAATATCCACTTCTAGAATTGCCACCTCCAGTAGATGGCATTAGAAACCCTGTTCTCGTCCTGCATGGAGAGTATGACCCCCATAATAGCAGGATTATTTTCTAGTTTGGGGTGGTCCTCTTTCGGGGAAAGTTAGTGAAAACTCTTTGGATGGCAAAAGTAGCTGTCATACTTTTACCCCTTGGGATGACCCAAGTAATACCCTAACCTTGACGGTGGCATACTTGTAGCCATACAATTACAGTAAGTAAAAATAGTGTTGGCGAGTACTCACTCAGTCAGCCTGGTGTTCAGTTCTCCAGCATCATTGATGTCAAACCAACTGATTTCCTGCCTCAGCACCGCATGGAAGAAATTCTTTCTTATTTTCTTGATCTGCCGGCCGGCAGCCAGAGTCCAGAATGAAACCTGGATATAGCCGGCAAGAAGCACTCCGAATCCTAACCCCGAATAATAATAGGCATACCTGCATCAGGAAAGGATAATGGTCAACACTACGTACAACGATGATTCTGGTTACATCAAGGTGTTGCTTTTTGTATTACATTCTAAAAGTTGTAAAACTTTCCAGCTTACTATTCTAAAAGCCGTTCTCTTATAAAATATTTTACCAGTCATCTCGCCAGTTGTTTCATTTCTATGAGTTACGCCCCGTAGACTTTTCACAATTGGTGGTCGAGTATTCACAGTATCATGTTCACTATTTAATAAGCTTCATAAATGTGCACTTTACCGTACTGACTGGAGTTCCACGGATGTGCAGAGCCCTTTCGCATAGTCCTATACAGTAGGGAATTATGGGACTTGTAGTATGAAGAGGGCTTTGGCATGTCATGGGACTCATTGCTTGTGAGTTAGTGACAGAGAGGTGTTAATTGGGGTGATTAATTTAAGTAAAGGCTGGGTTGGCTTTAAGATATTCAGAACAACGCATATGTTGAGAATTAAAAAAGACCTTCTCTATCCAGAATACCCCTTTAATTTTGCTTTGTCCTACTGCACTAAAACTATTGTGTTAGTGTTCAGTGGACAAACTTAAAGTGGACCTGTCACTTGTCATAAATAAATACGTAATTTTCTTTACCAGGTGTAAATGCCGCTGTTCTCCTGAATCCGGCGATGTTTTTCTTTTGCTCCTGCGCCTCTCCGTTCCTGAGATATGGCCCTCATAACTTCACATAAATCTAGCCTTGTTAAACAAGTGGGTGCGGTCCTCAAGTTTCCTCTTGGGACGTCTTCATGAGAACCACTCCTTGTTGGCTAAAGAGACTTGATTTATGTACAGGGAAAATTGAGCCATAACTCAGAAACTGAGCGGAGCAGGAACAAAAGAAAAACATCGCTTGATTCAGGAGAACAGCGGCATTTACACCAGGTAAAAAAAATACATATTTACTGTATGCACTGTAAGTCCTCTTTAAAGGGAATTTTTCTTAGAGCTTATACCCTGTAAGGTATATTTTTGGTAGGTTATGAGAACCGTCACTGAGAGGGAAATAATGGTCATTTACATCTATATACTGGAATTAATATGGTGAACAAAGAATAGGTGATGATATTATTTATTATAATTATGGCGCTTTACATGTGAAATGGCGTATACATAGCAAAAACAAATACAATAATCTTGAAAAAAACGAGTCACCGACTGGTACAGGAGGACAGAGGATATATGGTATATGACAACATGCTGTTTTAGACTTTATACTAATGGGAAAGCATATAAATTCAGGGTTAAGTGGCAGCAAATAGAGGCCCCTGTTACTGTGATTATCCCATAGATACACCCCAGCTGGCAAATATATATCCTATGGGGATGCCGGTAATGATTTTGGTTGGAAAATCCCTTTAAAGAATATCTGCCATGACGACAGTATCTGTAATAGCTATAATAATTAATATAGATTGGCCTCATCAAAATATCCATTGCCTTCACCTCCTTAGGGTTAGTACTGGACATCTTAGGGCAAGCCTACAGTATATTTATCACTGTTACCTGATAATCTCCTTTACTATAGGTGTCATGGAGTCAATTCATTCCTCATGGCTAAAATGTAGGGGTATTTAAAGGGGTCAACCAAACAAAGTAGAGTGACTCTATCGGGGTATAATGGATGCCATTATGTTAGTCGTATGAAAGATCCCTTTAAATGAAAAGCCGCAGTTTTACTACCATGCATGGAATCATATTCAGCAGTGACCTTTGCTTTTCGCTTTTATGGCCATGTTACTCAGTTTGTTCTGCCCATCTCCGCATACAGTGAAGACAACTAATGAGATGTAGATGGATAGTGGGAATAAATTATTGTTAATAGATAACCTGTAATATTTGTACTTTGCACCATGACATACAGTATAACCACACCTCGGGAAGCTGATAAACACATGAAAGAAACACTTTTATCATAATTCCAAGAATTAGTTATGCGACACCCTTTGAAGGACAGGAAGTCCATCAGATTATTGTAATGCCCTGCTACATTTAGGGGGAGCATATACCCCTGAGGTCGGATGAGAGTCCATGAGACTGGACAGAAAACTGGTGCATGGTAACTGTGCAGACCTATGAGCAATGATCATGTCCTGATGACAAAGGCACCGCTATGGGTGGTGCAGAAGTACCGGATGAACCTAGCTCCTGGAGCTTGTGGGGGATCAAAGTCCCCTCTTGTGCAAAAGAAGATGTAGGTACTATAAAGATGGAATAGAACCATAGCTCTGAAAAAGGGTAAATTCACCTGTAGCGACCACATTGCTGCAGAACTAAAAGGCTGGTAGTTGCTAACTATTTGCCTGTTGTGCCTGGGGACAATCTCTGCCGGCACAGAGCAGTCACTGACTGCTCCTGCCGGTAATTCAGCTTCCTCCGCTGATGTCCGTTCTGCTCTGTCGACGACACTTGACTGCTTATGTCATGCTCCCTGCTGCCTCACTGCGGGAAGTCAGAGGTGAATCAGCATGATGCCAGCTGTCACGGCCTGCCGACAAAACAGCCTTGAAGAAGAAGAGCTGCTCTTTTGATTTGGAGCAGCTAAATCGCCGGCAGTAGCAGTCGGTGACCGCTCTGAACCAACGCCGGGTGCGACAGGCAGGTAGTTAGCAACTACCTGTCTATTAGTTTTTAGGCACATAGTAAAAAAAAATCCTGAACAACCTCTTTAAAGGTCTTGCTTAGATATATTTTTGGTCCAATTGCTGTCCCTGATCCAAACATGCCACACACAGGCCAACAGCAGTGACTGAGCTGGTACAGAAAGAAAGATCACAGCATCGTTTTTCGGATCAGACTCGCCTATTAAGCCCAATGGATGCCTTATGGTCACCATCTGTACTGCATCTGTTTTTAATGGCTCCATTGCAATTGTTAACATTGAAAACCGTCATGTCTTTGTAAAAAAATATAATAATGTATATGAGTCGCACAACACCAGGGTTATGGGGTACTCGGCA
>VIAB01000313.1:349445-361100 GCA_009801035.1 Oophaga pumilio | reverse complement strand
TTTATTTGCAGGATATTTCCATATGCAAGCACTGATAATACTAAGAATTTGCACTTTTCTTTTACATGTCAAATCTTACCAAAGTATGGCTCATTAGGACATCCCTTTAATTTCACCCCTCTGGGACTGGTCTCTATCAGGAAATGTCGCACCAGCTCGTTAGTGGCGTCTCCTGGGGCAGCAGAACAGTCACTTAGTACAATGTACGGGGATGTATATCAGGAGATGTTATAACAGGGGGGGGCGAGTATTCACCTTTCTTGCTTGGCTGGGCCGGGGTGGGAGGAGGGGTCGCAACTTTCATGGCAAGTCCGTAGGCCCCTCTGAATGAGTGGCTGTCCCGAATGATGAAGGCGCCGGGTTCTCGATCCTTTAGTAAAGTGATTGCTGGAAGAGAGAGAATACAGCCAAGATTAGGAGACGGGATCTTGTGCGAGCTCTGATCAGGATCCACTCTAGATTACACTCACCTTGATCTCTGGAGATCTCAGGCTTGTACCAATACTTGGACGTATCTTGGACAAATTTGACATGCGCTCGCGTTTCTGGACTCCCATCTGAAATAAAAAATTAGAAAACATTTTTATCGTGCAGGCGACTCCTCCAGATGGCGCCACCAATTTCTTATCCACTGGATAAAAAGACTAAATTAAATAATTTCTCACACTTAAAAGGTTCACGAGTAGCAAACATGGCTGCCTTCTGCCAAACACTGCACCGCCACCTACAGGATGTGTGCAGTATTGCAGCTCTGAACTGTTCACTTCTCTGGAGCGGAGATGCAGCACCAGACACAACCTGTACTCTGGGTGGTAATATTTTTGGATGAAGGTAACCATGTTTTTCTAATTCTGGACAACTTCCTTATAGTGAGACTTTTTTTCCTAAGAAATTAGCAGTATAAATGATTTTTAGCATTTTCCTATATTACTTGATTAAGCTCCAGGACTCCGTTTTTAGTACAGAGCATCGCTCTCTCTACAGAGATACTCGCTGCTGCCACTAGAGGGCGATGTGCTGGACTGACTTTCAAGATCAGTAGGACACATTCGATGATGTGTACACAGTGCCCTCTAATGGAGGCCAGCAAGAACTGCTCCAAGGAATGGGACAACCTACGAGGAGCGCCGCAGCAGAGTTTAGAGGATTACCTGGCATCGAGAACTTGGAGAAGTCCGGTAAAGTGTGGGTAAATGCCATGGTGCTGCCCCCGCTGGGGCTGGACATGCCACTCGATATGGGTGACGACGTCTTCCCGTTCAGGGTGGAGTAATTCGGCAGGCTGTTGGACCTGTCTCCTGATGACATCCTGCGTTTTTCGGGCAGTGATGGCTGCGGCACCGGGCTTGCCTGCCGGTACAGGGTGGAGTCTGGGGACGATGACGATGGGCTGCCAATGCTTTGGTAGTAGGCAGGAGACACTGGGAAGCTGGGGGTGGAGGGAGCCTGGTATCCGGCACTGCTCTGTCGGGACAGCGTTGGCCGTCGTTCTTCGGGGGTGGAGAACCCGTATAGGGCATGCCGCTCCATACTGGGGCTCCCAGGTGTCACGGGGGCACTCCCAGTCATTACAGCCTGGTGTCGCGCCAAGCCAGGACTGCCAGGGGCTGCTGCCACACCGCCATGTGCCACAAGAGGATGTCTGCTCAAGCTTGGACTTCCAGGAGCGTTGGAGAGCGTCGGGGTCACCACTCTCCGTACGAAGCCCGGACTGGGCGGGGTATTTGTGCCCACTGTATTCGTGCCCACTGTTCGGTGAAGAGGTTGTGGGCTGCCGTGAACCACATGCCCGGCCAGTGCGCCCATTGGCATCCCAGAAAATCCATCTGTCTGCACGATGGCATTATTTGGGCTGTAGGAGTAGCCCTCATATGAGCTGAGGGGGGTCCCAGCGAGGGGCGTCATGGCAGGGGGAGTGGGCGAAGTGTTGTGGTAACTGCTTTGTGGTGACGGCTGAGACAAACTGGTGGATCTGAAACTGGAGTCTACAGATGGTTGAGCCGGACTGGGAACATGGACGCTGCCTTCTGCTGACGGGCAGCTTCTTACAGACACCCTATGGAGGACGAGAAGAAGGTGAGTGGTGCACTACTGTCCTCGTGTGGACGCCGCCAACATGTCAATGATGCACAATATTTAGGGGTCATTAACATGGAGTCCACCGATAAGGGAGGTGGCTGAGAATGGATCAAGGGCTCACGTGCCCGCCTCTCCCCATCACCACCATGGGAGTTATGGGGTCTGCAGAGCACGGCACATCCATGCAATCTCCCCTTACCCATCAGTGCTGTGTATAGGGCTGCTCGTAGAGATCAGGCTCGGAGAGGTGAAGTGACCGGGGTACCCTCCATTCCTCGTCAGGGTGTCCGCCTGGTAGGCCTGCGGTGCACTGGGTGACGGGGGAGCAGCCGTCCGCGCCACCGATTCCACGTAACTCCTGGGCTCTACAGAGACAGAACAACACGTCAGTCCTGGGAATGACCCCAAGGAAGGAGAATATCCAAACTCTGCAAGCAGTCAATGAACGAAACCCCAGCGAGCAGCAGAGAGGAATCATCGCCGTGATGTCTCTGGTCCTGCAGGCTCCTCATAGTCCAGACGCTGATTGATTATCAATATTGTATAGATCTCTGCTTTCTGTCAATGGATAGGGACACTTTACATGCAGAGGCCGAAAATCCTCCTGAACTGTTACGTCTGCTCTCACAGCTGGAGTTTGTTACACTGTATCAGACATCAGCCTGTAGGAGCTTTGTGCCGCTGCTGTGTGAAGCTCACAGAGCATGTCTGCACCGATGAATATGGTTTCAGGCGGACGTGGACCTTCCGTGGAGAAGCCACAGTGTGACCTGTCTGCACCCCCTCAGGGTGACCAATGAGCATTTATCAAAGGCTGCTAGCACTGATACACTGCAGCAAAGCCACATCTGTGACAAGCACTAAACGAGGAGTTAATGAATGTAACACAGATTATTTCCACACACTGACAGCAAGCAGAGCTCCTGAGGACGGTGAATATATTGACATCCAAAGCATGTTACAAAGTTGCAGAAGTTTTCATCAGGACCGGACTGTGCCACGAAGGAGACAACAAATCAGGCGGCAGGTTAATAAAGCGGGGGGATATTTCTGGACAGCTTAGGGGTCTTCCCGTGCAGAGCAATGGTGGGCTCCTCTTTGTCAGAGGTAATGCCTTAAAATGGAGTTATGGCGGCACTGAAATAACGCAGCAAAAACGCACCGTGTGCACACAGCCTTATTCTCACCCCAGCCCTGTCCTGGCAGCGATATCGCAGGCAATCGCTTATAATGCAATTCCCTAATAAAGTATCCCCGCATCCCCCGGACACCCCCGGTGGGATAACCATGGCTCATGGGACCCTACGTGCCGACACTCTGATTAGTAATTGGCAGTATTCGGAGCCCGGATGGCAGCGCCCGGACTGTCGGCGGCTCCTATGACATTTCCCAAGGAATTAACAATAGGTTAATTGATTTCAACGTCTCTTGTGCAGGATTTTCTCACACAGACAAAGGACATGAGGGAAGCGCTGCGATTACTTCATGAATAGTTAATTCTGCTTTTATCCCTGTGTTGGTCCCGTTCACGCTCCAGCGCGCGGCTTTCACTATGGCCTACTTTTATCCCAATCAGGGATGGCGCCCCCACCTGGCAGCGCCGGCGTCACTACAGAGTATGGCCCTTTAAAAGCCAGAAGTCTCCGAATCTGCATTCTAAGAGGACCCTCAACAGTTCAGTCTCATAATTGGGGTCTTGTAATTAGGGGATCAATAGTTTAATAATCTGGACTTGAAATGCAGAATAAAAAGGTGATGACCCCGAGTCCTGCTCTGTTGTCGGGGTCACGATGACGGGGGTGTAGGAGATCGTGGGAGAGGAGCGCTTCTCTTTCCAATATCTTCAAGGCCCCCAAATCTCCCCTCCCCCATCATCTGATTCTACATTCAGATAGGATTCAGCAACTACAGAAGTGCTGCCCCCCATTACACAATGGGTGACACAGGGGCCGGGCTCATCCCCCGTCTGCTGCCGTCTGGAAGGCACCGGGGTCAATCGTCCAATTTGGATTTAAATAATAAAAAGGTTCAGGTTCAAATCTAACATCTTGTAGGGTTCAGGGTCGGTTACTCGCAGATTATATGGAGGGGTTGGTAGGGGGGCGCCAAGACTTTCTCAATAGTTCCCTCTTATCCAATTAGGATGTTTTATTCCTGAATTATTCCGTCCATTGATATCTACTTATCTGGGGACAATGAGTGAAATAAGGGGACTGTGAAAGCTGCGGACCACCAGTACCCTGACGCGGCTCACACAAGGGACGTGGGGGGATGCAGAATGAAAGGTTACATAGGAGTGATTTTTATAATGGACTTCAATGAAAGATATTTTTTGTTACACAGCTGAAGGTTTGTTACAATGTATCGGATCAGGAAATACTCATCGACTTCCAATGCAATGAAAGCAGCAGAGCTGATATAGGGGGCGGCACACAGGGGCAATCAAACTAACCCCCAGTATTATTTAATATATTGCGGTATTATTTTGGCACCAGATGGCTGTATGAGGAGGTTTATTTGTTGTTATGGCGTCGGCTCTTTACGAGGGAGATAATTCCATTTTTATTAGGACGTTCGCCTTCAGACTAAATTCTCTGACTTCTAACCTCCTCACGGAGATGATACATTCTGTAAATAACATGCACAAACATGAAAAAGGAAACAATGTAACACGCGGGAATGAACCAGCAAGCAATGTAGCCAGTTAGAGATGGATCACAGCAGCCTCTCGGGGTTAATGACGCCTCGGACCCGGGCACTTACCTTCCTCGCACCCATCAATGAACGTTTCCATCTCTGGACGGATGAAGTGTTACATAAATGTAATGTAGAGGAGAAGGAAAAAAAGCAAAAGATAAGAGAAGCGCCGCTGACCGCCCGCGCCCATCGCCAGAGGGTCACCTGGCCGGCGACTCGCTCTTATGTAATGGTCACATTTACTGTACGGATCAGGATGGGGGATAATTTGGTTTTCTGCAAAAAAAATGTCACCCTTCCTAGTGCAGATGAACTGACCTTGTTTCCATACACTGTCTAGATGAAGAGGGGCTCATAACTCAAGCAAAACAATGTCAATGGGTAGCAGGTCCTCGAAAAGTAAAAAGTGCAGCTCTGGTTGTAGCACCAGGAGGTAACTCATAGGGCAGAAGTCTCCAACCTGTGTTTCTACAAAACTACAACCCCCATCATACGGCTGCCAGGACGTGGTGGAAGCTGTAGTTCTGCACCAGCTGAAGCCTCACAGGTTACAGACCGCGGCCATTGGGGGCGCAGAGGTTTCAGGGTCTAGATTCCCAAATAAATCAGTAAAATGCGCAGGACTGAAACGCGCCCTGGATACATCCCATTGGGGAGCCGGAGGGGGCTGACAACACGCAGCCCTGTGACATTGTCCAGGGTCTCTCGATGCACAGATGGTCGTCTTCACTACAGTAAAAGCATTAAATAGCCGAACTCCAAGCTCCCAGAACACGGATCAGACTTTCCATGGCCCGAAGCCAGCCACCATCATGCTTGACAATGGTCTTACACAGGACTGCTGCTCCGGGTCACAGAAGTCCAGAGTAGCTACAGCTGGGACTTTATTACTGACCCTTATCCTGCAGATTGTAGAGAAATCAGAAAAACGATAAGGTGGAGAATCTAGAGGTGAACATTGTGCAGTCTCCATAGTGGTTACCAGTGTATTGTCTCCAAAGGGAGCCATCATTACTGACGGGCACCACTAAAAGCCTACATGAGATCCTACAATACAGGGGTCAGATAAGTGTACAAATCACCAGAACAAGCTGGGAATGAGAAAAGAGCTCTGACACCTGCAGAACAGCGAGTGCAGCTCTGGGGAATGTACAGGATGTAACTCAGGATCAGTAATGTATGTACACAGTGACTGCACCAGCAGAATAGTGAGTGCAGCTCTGGAGATCAGTGATGTTATGTATATTTAATCTGAATGTAACCTCCATGTAAAGACTCTGGATGGAGGCAATTTCTCGTGAGATTGGCGCTGGGTAAGCAGTGAGGGTACAGTTCAGTGTATGCACTATAACATCAGAAGGTTTACAGACCATTAACTGCAGTGATTTTATTTCCCCGGTTTCCTCTGTGCACTCGGCATTTACCACAACTCACCTCCTGATTGCTGCAGAAGGATGTCCGCTGGGTTGTGAGGCTTTAACCCTAGGGCTGACAGAGGAGTCCTGGCCAAACCTGGTGGAGAACGAGCCACTGGGGGGAAAATACAGAATGAGGTCAAAACTTTTGTAAATGTAGGGAATATACTAAAAACAGGAATACGCTTCCTCACCTTTCATGCTATTTTGTCTGACTGAAATCCAAACTGTGATAATAACATGAAGAATTGTACGGTATATTTGTCCTAGGGACCAGCCCATACCACGGCGTGTATCTATCACAGCTCTGCTGCACCTTGCTCACTTAGCTCTGCTGCACCTTGCTCACTTAGCTCTGCTGCACCTTGCTCACTTAGCTCTGCTGCACCTTGCTCACTTAGCTCTGCTGCACCTTGCTCACTCAGCTCTGCTGCACCTTGCTCACTTAGCTCTGCTGCACCTTGCTCACTTAGCTCTGCTGCACCTTGCTCACTCAGCTCTGGAACATCTTGCGCACTCAGCTCTGCTACATGTGGTATTGCACACGGACGGATATTTGGAGAGTGGTTATGTGACAGAACACTTGTACACGCTTCACCGCGGCCGTGTTGCCCTTAATACGCCAATTGTGGAGAACAGAACGGAGAGTTATTCTGAAGATGGATGTTACATGGAAGAAGCAGCTAATTCCAAACATTCTGTTGTTTCCTGACACAATGACACTGTTATTCGGCCCGAGGAATGTTTCCAGTCCCCACTCAGGAGAACTCGCCCCCTTCCCACCCTCGGAGTGATACATCTCTTCATGTACAGAGCTCTCATCTGTATTTCCTGCTCTGATTTATGGGGTCTTTGACACATGAAGAGCGGCTTTCATTATATTATCAGTAGATGACGTCAACTTCGCAAAACTAGGAAAACGTTACTGCTGCTCAGTGTGGCCCTCTGCTGGTCAGACTGTGCGTGGGACACTTCAATCTATGGCACTGAAGGCGACCACTTAATTAGGCCTCTTTCACACATCAGTTTTTTGCCATCAGTCACAATCCGTCGTTTTGTGAAAAAAACGGATCTCTCTCTCTCCGGAATAGTTTCTAGTCCGTACCGCTCCTGAGACGTATCCGTCAAAAAAAAACTATCCGTTGCATCAGTTTTTCACAAAATGCACAGGATCTGTTTTTTTGACTCTTTGACGGATTGCAACTGATTCTACAAAACTGATGTGTGAAAGAGGCCTTACCGGGCTGGGAACCATAAAAACTGGCTGCATTATCCCATTAGTGCGAGCTGCTTTATATTAATGCAGAAGCAGCCGCCATCATCCCCACTTATTGATTATGGGAGCAGGGATTTTCTGGACTATCGAAGAACTGTAATATCAGTCCACAATGGCTGATAACCGTGAACAGAATACAGAATTTAGCTGTACAATGTGCATTGAGTCGCTACATGTTTGTTGTTTCTGAACAAATCAGTAATTATTGTGATTATTTTGAAACATATTTTATCCTAGGAAAGTTGTGTCTTTTCTATCTTGTATATCTGTCCAGTTCCGTTTCCCGAGTAAAGGCTCCATGCAATGTGTCAAAACCCACCTCAGTCATCAAAAATAATGGAGAGGGAGGAGGGGGACACGGCTGCAGATTCTCAGAGGAGCGAGGAAAGAAATATGGAGGAGTCTCATTATGGGTGATATGTGCAGCAGGAAGCTAAGAAAAGGCAAGTAATTCCCTGCAAAAGGGATGGAAATCTGCGGACACACTCAACATTTCAGGCTCTGCTTCATCTAATCCTTAGCTACATGTAAATTAGTTAAGAATTAGATAAACCTCATTCTCAGACTGAAGTGAGGAAAGTGTTAACTAGAGGGAGGTTCCACATCACGTGGATACATTGTTACTGCTGAAGATGATACAAAATGCTGCTGAGATATCAAACTGCAATCAAGAACATATTCTTGGCCCCTGATGAGCAATAAAGGCTGGAATCAGTGATCAGGAGGAAATGAAATGGTTACGAGATATCTGGATGGAGAAAAAAGATGTTGAGGAGCCGGAGAAATGAGGGACAGATTAAAAAGAGAACTCCAGGCAGGACCCAGGAACTCGCAGAACTCCATGTACCACAGGCTCAAATCAATGTATCCCGGCTTCTACAACGTATCCGTTATATCTGTGTAGCAACTCACTCAGGAAAATGGGGTATACACTAAAAACAGCAAGTGACCCTGCCGCTCAGATATCCTGACTCTAGTGGAGCCTGCGGGTGAAGAAATAGCCCTAACAAAAGACTAGGAGATAGCAACTCGGACCTAACTGCCTAAAAGGCCATCAAGTTGCTTCATGTTCCCACTAAAGAACCAGAGGGCAGAACAGAGTGCAAATTACCTACAAGAGGAACGTGTGCTGAAACAGAAAGATCCCAGAGCGAGTATTGTAAATAATGAAATAGCAAACAAAGAATAAACAAGTACTGTTAACAAATATACCACCTGATAATGATACACAGAAGATAGGTGCAAATTATAGCAAAGAAACAGAAAAGCAAAAACCTTAAGCTGGAATCTCACAGACTGGCTCCAAACATCAACAGAATGTCAGAACATCCAAAAGAATCTATTACTAGCAGCAAACGTCCGCAGGGGGAAAGAATATAAAGCTGCACCCAAAAGGTGATAGGCACACAAATTAAAACACCTGTGTTAAGTTAGACAGAAAGCAGTGAAAAAAGCAAAATCCAAACACCCAGAGAAAAGGTTTGTCTCCAGTGGCTCGGCAGAAAGAGAATCCAACCACAGAACACAAGCTCAAGAGACAGAATCCAGGAGCATAACAGTATCCCCTCAAGCATTGGTCTTTATATTTTTCCTACCCTGCTCTGTACTCACCCTAATATTTGCCTACTCTACCATGTACCCACTCTACAATGCACCCGCAGTGTACATAGGAGCAGAGGGCGGTGGTGTATACAGGTGACTACACACTGTGCCCGGTGATGGCGCTGGGTACCTGTGCCCGTGGGGCTGGTGGCAGACGGTGGAATATCCATCTCTTCAAAGGCCTCCTTGTAGCTGTGAAGATGAGGCTGCAAATAGCAGAAAATAACGTCAGATCAACGGCTACAAATTTACATTTTCCTGAAATATTCCACTTTTTCCCTTTAAAATCTCCTAAATGTATAAATGAATCCACTATGGCCGGGGGTCCTTACCTCCTTGGGTCTCCCTCCTGGATTGGCGGCGATAGTGTTGAAGACTTCTGGTGAGACGCACCGTACAGGGGATCGGACTTTGGTGGGACTGGTGGGATCAGCCGTGCTTTCTTCATACTGCCCCTCGCTGGTCGTCCTCCTGCGGGTGACGGATACAATCTCGTCTGGGGTCTTGTCGCGGGTCTGCACTCCTGCAATACACAAAAAAGTCACAACTGCCCCAAATCCCGCGGTCTGGCTCTTGCCCACATGGAAATGTCACATTCTGGGGTCCTCTCCATGTTCTGTGCATGCAAGAAAATCTGAATTCTCTCCAAATATCAGGGCAGCCTGCACAAGGCAGATTACACGGAGACACAGCACAAGACCAAGGATGGTGGTCTGCGGCAGTATGGTATGAAAGCCCCCGATAGCGCGGTCGTGGTGGCCATATTGGTATAGACGCCATATTAGTTGTTGTCAACCAAGTTTCCCAAAAACAGATGTAACCAAGGAAAACACTGAGCTGGACTTAAAGGGATTGTCCGCTTTAATAAAGATAATAGAGGAAGCCCCTCCAATCCAGACCCTACTGTTCAGAGTGGATAGGACCTCAAAAACCTGTCTGTTACATGGACACCCACTAAATCCAAGGATTGCATCCGATTACCCGGGGGCCTAGCGGTGGGACCACCTGTGCATATTAGCCACAGTTTCACTACAATATTTGGGACGTTTAGGCCCTGGACACAGGATTGTGGGGGAACATCAGAAAAAAGACCACTTTAAGCAAGGTTTTTCTAAGCTCCGGTCCTTTAGCAGACTCAATCCTAGGACTGTCCCAGCAAATCTGGAACTGCTGAGAGGTACGTCTGTGATCGGCTATCATCAGAGACAGGTGCTGGACAGGGGTGGTACACGGTGGACTACCCCTTTAATATTGTAATCAGTGCTCAGAAGTCAATGTGAGAACAATGACCCAGAAACGCATTGAGGATTTGAGGATTTTTCGCTTCCTGCCTGAATGGACTTTCGATGACCGTTTTCTATCTGCTCGGTTCTTTTATCATTGGTGGACGCAGTTCCCGGCAGGAAAAAGTTCTGTAGGAAACAAAAACTTGTGAGTAACTTTTTCAAACAATGAGGAGCTGCACCCACATGCAGCGGCCTCTCCGAGGAGACCACCCCGGGGAGGGGCCGCATTCCTTACTAATATCATCAAATCCGCTCACAATGAAATCAGTGTTATCGTCTCGGCTCACAAAGAATAAAATATGCAGTTTCCGAAAAGAAAGTTCCAGAGCGGTTTCCTAGCAAAACATAACAAAGGATGAAAAATAATAACAATGTATCAAGAACGGGCACGGACTGTTCTCTGCTTCTGCTGGTCAGGGGCATCTACATCATGGAGGAAGCCCGTGAAAACGCTGTGGGGCCCTTAAATGTCTCATCCCCTGGGCATGAGAGAAGACCACCCACACAAGGAGGATCGGGACTGCCAAAAGTGGTATAAAAAGGGGCAAACCATAGGTGGCACTAACCGGCATCATAACAGCGTCATCTACTACAGGGCCCCTGTATGTCACCCCTGGCCCTTCATTATTGGCTGAGAGGACCGGTAAGGGCAGCGAGAAACGAGCATCCTTGTCTTTGTAGCCATCGGTCATTGACACCAGGCACATGTGCCACTTGTAACACGGCTTTCTTCCTATGTGACAAGGGCCCTATGGTCATCATCAGGGCCCAGGGGCCACTGCTACCTCCACACTCACCTGAGCTCTGCCACCTCTGTCTGACAAATCAGATGGGTACAAAAATTTGGGTCACATAATTGACTTTAATAAAATTGTGGATGGCGTTAAAGGCAAAAGGTACTTAGCGCTCAGTCAGCTGATGGTACAATGGGTTGATGTCAGCAGCACAGAGGATTTCAGGACAGTTTAATGTTCAAATGCAGCAAAATTTCACGTGGGAGAACACAACCCATGAAAAGCACCCAGTGCTGCCAAAGGGTGACGGCCATGAGTGACTGGTCCGGAGAAGAGGACGAGTCTGTGGATGTGGAGGGCCGGGGTCGTGCGGCTGCTGAATAATAATGTGGCATTTCCAGGACCTTAGGAATGAAAGGGAGAGAGAGAATGTCATCCAGCCGCTCCGGGGGCGATCCTCAATGTCATAGAGATGGGGCCCTGCTCCAGGGAAGAGGACGATGCTGGCAGGGAAATGGGAGCAGGAGATAAGATACTGGAGATGTGAAGATGGTGGGGCTGAGTGA
>VIAB01000312.1:343721-361780 GCA_009801035.1 Oophaga pumilio | reverse complement strand
GGACGGGGCAAAGACAAAACCCCGTCCTGGGTCATGACACATCTCTTACATCTCCACCCCATTCCCTCATATATATGCACTTTATGGGTTTATAGTAACAATCATTACCCTGGTATATAAAACATTCAATAAATGTATATAAAAAATAGGGGGATTATGTACAAAAAATAATATAAAAAGTTGTCCATGACAAAGTAGTGGCGCAGTTTTTTATTTTTTAGTCTTCACATGTGGAACAGAACCTAAGATGGTGTAACAAGACCTGAACATGCTAATAACCATGAACTCCCCTGTTATGAAATATCAATAAGATGTTGCCTAAATTTGCACATTTGCTAAAGAAAATCCAGGGCGTCCTGAAGATTGTGCGTCCACAAAGGTCATTCCAATGTCAGACTGCGGTACAAATGCTCCTTGTGATGTAAGACATGCATTTGGTAATATAATAAATATTATATGTTTCCATCTTAGTAGTATTGTAGTGGATGTATATTCCAATCCTGTGGTACAAATACATTGATAATGTAAATAGCTAGTGTTTTTATTAAATCAATATTAATGCCCTTTAACTCTACTATTACATATAAAATTAGTCATAGTGGTCCAGGATTTGGCATCCAAACCGACTAAAATAATACTTTGTATAATCTGTCATGTATATATATAGTCCCAGCGCCAAGATCACAAGGACTATGTTTAGAAAATGGAATTCCCTTAGAAAAGGAGAAAAATGTAGCGCTATCTAAGAGTAGTAGGTAAGGATCAGTAGATCGGGTAGGAAATAAATGGCAATGCTCACCTGATTGGTTTGTGCTAACTAAGCAACAACGCTAGGAATGATTTCTTCCATGTGTAGTGGACTGCGGCCAACCTGGTGGACTGTAGGAAGTTCCAACCGTATAAAGAGAGGATTCAGCTTTGTGACGCTTCCACCACAAAAAGTAAAATGAAAATGGGAGTAGCAGTGCGATTTTTCTCTAAAATGGGTTTTGTTATTAAAAAAAAAAAACAATTAAAAACACAGCCTTCTACAGGTGTCTACGAGTAAAATGAGAAACTTGACCTTCTTATACGCTCCTCAACTGACAAGGGCTGGATTTGATCATTAACAAAAAAAACCACACTAAATAAAATATTTGCACCTGCACATAAATGCCATGGCATTTATGTGCAGATGCACATATTTTATTTTTATTCATGTATTTTTTCTATACATGCATTTAGAATGTTTTAATATCAAGAACAATTGTTTTATTTGTACATTTATTTGTATACTTTTTTGTATATTCTTTTTATTATTCTTGCATTTAGGATATTTTATTAATGAGAACAATTGTACTGAAAGCAGTGTGTTTTTCTTAATGATCAACTCCACTGATTTTCAGTTGAGGAGAGTATAAGAAGGTTGAACTCCAGACAGTGACTGTGAGTATTTGACACCTTGTCAGGATTTGGCATGCTTCAGTGCCTAATTTTATAATTACTGCTCCTAACATAATTACAGATATAGTAATCCTTACTTTATTAACATAGCTATGTGTCACATTATCTGACAAGTTATGGATTGTTAAATGTGTATAGTATCAGAACCAATAACAGTACAGGACATATCACCAGAACCACGATCGGTACAAAAATACATTAGCATAACCACTAAAGGTACATGAATATAGAATCAGAAACATCATCAGTATAGAAATACATCACCAGAACCACTGACACTGCATGTATACATTGTCAGAGACATCACCAGTAAACGTATACAGCACCAGAACCACCATGTGTACAAAATTACATTACCAGAACCACAATCAGTACAGGAATACTTCACCAGAACCTCCATCAGTACAGGAATACAATTACAGAACCAACATCAGTACACAAATACAGCATCAAAACTACAATCAGTACAAGAATACATCACCAAAACCATTATCAGTACAGAAATACATCACCAGAACCACCAACAGTGCAGAAAAACAGCACAACAGCCACCATTTGTGGAGGAATACATCACCAGAACCAACATCAGTACAGGAATACATCACCAGAACCACCATCAATACAGGTATGCATCACCAGAACCACCTTCAGTACAGAAATATATCACCAGGACCACCATTAGTACAAGAATGCAATTCCAGAACCAACATCAGTACACAAATACAGCATCACACTGCAATCAGTACAAGAATACATCACCAAAACCATTATCAGTACAGAAATACATCACCAGAACCACCAACAGTGCAGAAAGACAGCATAACAGCCACCATTTGTGGAGGAATACATCACCAGAACCACCATCAGTACAGGAATACATCACCAGAACCACCATCAGTACAGGTATGCATCACCAGAACCACCATCAGTACAGGTATGCATCACCAGAACCACCTTCAGTACAGAAATACATCACCAGGACAACCATTAGTATAGCAACACATCACCTGAACCACTATTAGTGCATAAATACATCACCAAGCTTAGTACAGTGATTAACTATAATGTCAGGTCAGCTCCATATACAATTGTGTTGCATGAACCTACAACACCCAGTAAATCTTTAACAACAGTAAGGAGATACTGGGAATTATGGTTACCAGCCATCATCAGACTGCAGCCCACACATGAACTACAGTGCTGATGAGACACGGTCAGTCTCACAACTAAACATTTACACACGGGTAACTTATAAGTGACGTGTTTTATCATTGGAGTAGCTATCTTTCTTTTCTTTTCCATCTTGTCCAGATGCCATGATAACTTTTCCCTCAGCTCATCCCTGCAGATTTTCATCTTCTCAGGTCTTCTATAGCACATCCCAACACGATGCCCTTAAAAACAACAGCATCATTATAACGTCCCTGAATAAAAATATCTGTCCTGCGCTGTGTCCCTGAATAAATAATTGACTCTCACTCAGAGTCAATACCAAAATCTTCCAATTTTTAGCCAGAAAAAATGTATATTTTCCATCCGTATGTCTGTCCTTTCGCCATGAGTATATCCATATTTTACATCCGTTTGCAATCCACACGGCATGCATTTTTCACACATCAGCGGACAATAGAATTTAGCAGACTGTATACAGTTTCAATAGGAAATGTTATTCGCCTATAATTAATTTTCGTGGATGTACTGGTCAATTAAAAAGAAACGTCGCGAATATTCATGGTGAAGCTATGTCGATCTTACAGGAGTGTAAAGGTATTTTCTGTAAGCACAGATTATCTTTTCAGTAGAAGACGTTGTCTAGAAGTCCACAGGGAGTTTCCCTCACCCCACAGACAGGATGAAGATACAGAAAGGGGAGTGTGCGGCAGGAATTCGTGCTGCCCAGGGGAGTATATATCTGCCTTCTAGTAAGTAGCTGTCAGTCCATGGCCAGGAGCTGCTCACTGCTCCACACTGAGACATCAGGTGAGTGACTGAAAGAGAAAACTGTTCTAGTTTGCGGTTTCTTTTACAATTCTGCTTTGTGACAACTTTATACTTTTGGTAACAACTTAGTTCTTCATACTTCTTGTGTCTCATTCTTATCCAGCAGCTTCTATAGTGTAACTTCTGAACAGCCAGTGTTTTACAAATGTATTCTTATGACTGTTATTAATTATGTTACTATTATATACGAGTACATTGTGGGTATAGAGTTGGTTTCTAAACAAAGAATGTACTCTACTCTCGTCTCACTCGGGCAGATACACGCGTCATACATCCAATTTTAAGGGACGCCACTTTGTATCAGCGGTTGTAGAGTTTACGTGACTTTACTGTTATTACCTTCTGTTTACAGAACATTTATATAGTGGGTAAAGTGCAGCTTTTTCCAAATATTCTAGATACAGGACTAATTCTGTATTATAAATCTTTGAGGAATGACCCAGCTATGGCACGGCGCACACACTTTATTAAAGGAAAAAAAAATGAATACGGATATATTGATTGAATAGCGATCCCATAACGTTTTCTTATTATCGTATTTGCCGTCTATTTCTGATCGCCTAAAAAGCTCCTGGGAAAAAAGAGAGCCATCGCGGACTCTTGGAAGCGTCGGCAAATTTGCCTGTCTGTGATGACACCTCTCATAACGCAGCTCTTTCCAGAAGGTTTCTTGTGCTCGATGCTGGGGTGCCTCATCATTAGAGAAAGCTGTGGCCCCCCAAACACACGTTCAGGGGATGAGAATAGTGGCTGTGGAAGCTTCATTAAGGGTGCAGCACCTGAAAAAGAGAATGGTTATGGAAACAGCTTTCAGTGGAGCACCAGTTAATATGCCTCCAAGATAGACACCTACAACGATGGCGAATAGTTGTTTTCTGATCATTACTGTTTTACGAATATCTATACCTGACACACACTTTAGAAAATGGCATTTTATATGATTTTGGAATTCTTGAGCTGTGAAGGGAATCTGTCACCAGATTTTTGCTACATAATGTGAGAGCAGCATAATGTAGGGACAGAGACCCTGATTCCAGTGATGTGTCACGTACTGAACGATTTGCTGTAGTTTTAATAAAATCCTTGTTTTATCAGCAGGATATTATCACTAAAGGACTAATAAACCCGCTGCCATGTAGTCCAACCATGCCCCCACTATTGATCACAATATTCTGCCTATGCACAGTGTTCATAGAAAGTTGTCAATTGGTGATGTGGGTGGAATTATTCAGAGCTCAGTATTCACTGTTTTCTCTGCTACAGCTCTCTGAATACTTATATCTGTATAATTCTACCCAAAACACTGATTGGCAGTATTCTGTGTACACTTTGCATAGGCAGAAAATTGCAATTAGTAGTGGGGGCATGGTTGGACTACCTGGAAGCAGGTTTATTAGTCCTCTACTAATAATCTACCACCGATAAAGCAAGGATTTTATAAAGACTACAGCAAGCAGCACAGTAAGTGTCACATCGCTGGAATCAGGGTCTCTGTCTCTACATTATGCTGCTGTCAGATGAGGTAGCCAAAACTTGCTGGCAGTTTCCCTCTTAAAAAACAGCCAGGCATCAACAGGGTCAGTTATTGGGATGCTGAGACTGATAACAGAGAACACCAGCTTGTACCTTTGTGATAAGTCAGTAGCTTTTTGGCAGCAATCAATCCTACTCTACACAAAACAAAATTGTCATAAAAACTGCAAAACAATCACAGAAAAGGTAGCAGATCGTTGAAATGAATTCTAAATCTGAAGATCTCCTGGGTGCCTAATCCTCAGATACATCTCGGATACTGAATGTTTTGGGTTATTTGTCATTTTGGACAGTTACACAAAATCCTCTTATGTCCCTGCTTTTATAGAGCGCGGAATTTCCCACCACTGAGTCATGTGACCCTCTCTAGTTTCTCTTTCGGACTGTGACTGTGTTTTCAAACCCCTTTGTATTTTCCTGAACGGCAGCTCAGATTCCAGGCAAATGCATCCCACTGGGAAGGTTTACTCCAGCCGGGAGATTTTATCCAACTTCCTTGAATGTCACAATTATAAGGCATTTATTATTATTATTATTATTATTATTATGGTGATCACTAGAATTACTGTCTATCTCACATGAGCAGATGAGAATGCCTTAAGCATTTCAGACTGACACTAATGATTAATGCACTACAATATATCGTTTTTCAGCATTTATTGTGGTGATTTTGTAGTAAAAAATATTTGACTTTAAGGCTATGTGCACACGTTCAGGATTGTTTGCAGAATCTTCCTGATCAAAACCGGACTCCTTTCCCAGGAAATCAACACGTGTTTTTTTTGCGTTTTTATCTCGTTTTTTGCACGGTTTTTGTGCGGCTTTTTCGAGTTTTTTTCCAGAGCATCTTAATACAAAAATATAGTGGCAAATCCGCAGATTTTCTGCAAAATTAATGAACTTGCTGCGTTTTTTTCCACGATGCGTTTTTTTTGCGGAAAAAAGCGCAGCATGGGTACAAAAATTGCGGAATGCATTCTAATAATGGGATGCTAATGTATGCGTTTTTTAAGCGTTTTTGCGGCGGAAAAACGCTAAAAAATGTGAAACATCCTGAACCTTGTGTACATAGCCTAAATATTATTACTTTAAAGGGGTGCACAAGATAAATGAAGAGCTGCCAATAGTGTTACAAATATGAAATATACACTCACTCTCCGGTTAAAGGGGTTATCTAGGACTTTTCCTTTTTTTTACAATATGCTAAGGACTAACAGGCCTGTTGTGCCCAGCGCAGATCTCTGCCAACACAGAGCAGTCACAGACCGCTCCTGCCAGCGTTTCGCCAGAGCAGCGACTACTCTTCCTCTCTGCTATGTTGATTGGGCAAGACTGCCAGCATCATGCTGATTGACAGCTAGATCCCCATGGCCTAACTGCAGGAAGCTGGCTGTCAATCAGCATGATGTCAGCAGTGACGCTCCTTGGACAGAGCAGCCCGGATGAAGAAGAGTTGAGCTGTGGACATGGAGCAGCTGAATCCCTGGCAGGAGCGGACAGTGTCGGCGCCGGGCACAGCAGCCAGGTAGCTGCCTCTGATAGCAAGCACCTGCCAATTAGTTTTTAAAGGAGTTGTCCGGTCAAGACCAATAAGTCTGTTGTCACTTTGTGAGCCTGCAGACTTATGAATCCCCCCCAGGGCACGCACTATGCTCGTCTGCAGACGTGTGACAACAAGAAATAATTCATGCTATAAAGACCTGAGAAATCAAATAGCCATTATTTCCATTTAGTCATAAAACCTTTAGAACCAGCGGAATCAGGATGTAAAATATCCTCAGGGGTAGAAAATACCTGCACACCATAATAGTAGAGAACCCGCATTATTATACATGCACTCTTGCCTGCAGCTGTTTTACATGTAGATCTGATTTACCGGGGAACCTTAAACAAAACTTCAGACCACACATCCGTCTTTTTGTATCAGGCATGATCCGTCCTATGCCTGAAGGGACAGATCCGGCGCTGAAACAAAAAAACTGATGCAACGGATCCAGTTTTTTGCTGGATCCGACCTGAACTTTTGAACCCATAAAAAGAGGGTTTCTGATGCCCGGAGACACTGGAAAATGTAGTAGTAGTAGTAGTAGTAGTAGTAGTAGTAGTAGTAGTAGTCCTCGATTTCCAGGATCCGGATCAGACTTTTGCCGGATTGCACAAAAGTCTGATCCGGTCCCATTGACTTCTATTGTTTGCGGCTGCCTGATGCGCCGCTTCAGGCACATCAGGCAGCTCCGGCAAAAAAAAACAAAACGTTACATGCTGCGTTGTGTCCGGCCGCCGGAATGTACATTTCCGCCGGATCCGGACAAAAACGCATACAACGCACTGACATCAGGCGCCATCCGGCGCTAATGAAAGTCAATGCAAAAAAAACGCATCCGGCATTACATTTCGCCGGATGCGGTTGGACAAAAAAACGCCGGAGGGCGCCGTCAGGCGCACAACGGATGTGTGAAAGAGGCCTAAGCTTCCTTTTCCTGAGCTGCACACTGCAGAGCGTTTTTGGGGGGGGCAATGGGAGGTGGGGGTCTCAAGACCTGGATCTCCTAATGATCTGTAGGATATGAAAGGGCGGAAAACACATAAAAAATATCCCATAATTTAGTTACTGTGTAAATAAAAAAAAATGCATCACTACAGATCCATCAAAGCTTTCTGCTCATTCTCCCAGTCCTGGTCTCATTGTATCTTCTAGCATTATTATGGATGGAGTCATTCTCCCCCTATGTGTTAATTCTGCCTTATTACCAGATCATTTCCCCTTGTGTAATTTCCCAGCAGTGATGTCGAAAATAATGAAAGCTGAAAAACAAATTACTAAAAAGTTGCGTAACTCTCCATGATACAGCCATTAACCCTTTATTACATGAAACCGGAAAACCCCATTATATTGTTCCTTAGCTAACCAACCACTATGATGTAAAGTTGTGAAACTGCTCACTAATTACAGGTCACATCAGGGACAACAACTTGCCTTGTACAGGAGGTTGGAAGGACGGAGACCGCAACAATGAAGATAGTCGGGATACTTGTTCTCATTTCTATACTTCACGTGATCCATTCATCAAGAGACACATTAGTAAAGCTTACCGACAATGGATACGAAGACATTATCATTGCAATAAACCAAAAGGTTCCTGAAAATAAAATGATCATTGAGAATGTAAAGGTAAATATTTCATAATGTTCACTAGTTTTACAATATACTTGTGTCTATGTATATCCTATATTATTATTATTATTAGTATCATTATTATTATTCTATCTTATTACCAGACATGTGGCCATGGTTTATAATAGCAAACATTTAATTTTCATGTGATTTTTTTTTTTTTTTTTTTAGAAAATGGTAAAGGAGGCTTCTTCCTACATGTTGCAAGCTACAGAAAACAGAGTCTTTATTAAAAGTGTAAAAATTCTTCTTCCCAATACCTGGGCCAGTAACAGCACATATGGCAGGCCGAAAACAGAGTCTTATGACAAGGTAATTCATATGCGACATGTTACCTGGAAATCTGAGAATGGAATTCTGCATGACTGGCAATACCAGCTCAATATGTAATGTATGGGAAACCTGCTCCATATCATGTTACTCTTATGCAGACTTCGATATGTATTGATGTACTATTTTTATAGCATCTTAAAGAAGCCCTCCTCCTCCCATCAAAGTTTTTATCCTCTTAATATATTGCAATCATTTTACATAGCACTGTGTACTTACAATTGCTCATTTTGCCTTTCTACCCAGTTATTTCTTCTCTTTTCTGTGATCAACGTAAAAACAGGAAGTCTTTTTTTCCCTTCATGAGTCATCACCCTTTTCAACTCCTAACCCATCTTCTCAGCTGCCAGGGTCTTTTGCAGCTGCAGTTCTAATGATGACTCATGCAAGGAAAAGAGACTTCCTGTTTTGACATAAAGCTTAGGATTCAGCTAGTCAGTTTTTAATCAAATGATATCATAGACCTAATGGAAAAGGGAAGAATTAACTGGGTAGAAAGGCAAAATGAGCAATTGTAAGTACCCAGTGCTATATAATATGCTGATTGCAATATATTAAAATTATAAAAAATTTTGATGGTAGGAGTGCTTCTTTAATGCTGAACATATAATGCCGTCATTCCTTAATATAAATAATATTCTTCACTTTAGCACATGTGCAAGCCTAATGCTCGCACCTAGGACCCCAATACAGTTTAGATCAAAGTAGACTAAATTCCCACATTTCAGTGGAACTGGTCGACCATCTGATGTGCATGAAGACTTCCCGGCTCTCCCCCAAGAGATGATGTCAGGGAAAAGAAGGATCAGGTAGTTGGAATTGCAATATCCGATCATGAGGTAGGCTTCTGCCAGAGGCTTTTGACAGTGGCTATCCTTTCTCTCCTCATTGAAAATACATGACTGCTTGGCTGAGGCAAGCGCCCATGGGTATGGAGAAGTCGGGAGAGTTAGCTGTCTGCTGAACATAATTTCATCTACGTTACTTAATGTGTATGGCCAGCTTGAAGAAATTGTCTACCGTAAACAAGACATCATCACTCCTCAGGATTGGTGATAACTTGATGATAGGTGGATGTCCTAACATTGGGACACTCACCGATTAGCAGAATGGGGAACTTTTATTCCCTATAGGGAACATTTATCCCAGTTGCAAAATGGTGAGAAATGTCAGATGCCTGACCACTGAGATCCTTCTATATGGGGCTGCCAGAAAAAAACAAGTGCAGCATTCAGCAGCCCAAAAGGGAATGAATGGAGTGGTAGTCAAGCATGGGCACTGCCGCTCAATTCTTACAGGGACAAAGAGTGCCCTGTTCTACCAATCAGTGTGGATCTGTAACATCCATGTCAGAACTCTCTTCGACTGCCCCTAAACCTGGCACTGGGGTTTGTTGAGCGGCACTGGCAATTCTAGGCAATGCAAGCACATATCCATTAAGTCCTAGTACTGCTGGAGCTTGTGTCCAAGTAGTCAGTTTTTCCTGTTTTTCTTCTGGGACCTTAGTAGTTATTAGAAATTAGACTGTACCTTTGATTTGGACATCCCGGTTTGGAACGGCTTCTAGAATACTCTTTGCCAGCCAGTTTCTTTGGCAAGCTATCTCATATTGCTCCGTGTGACAGGATGTTAATGTTGGGGCCTGTACCAATTAACAAGTTATCGTTCATCCTGGTTTTATCAATCCCTTAGAAATAGCTGTCTGCTCATTTATCATAGGGTGCATTCACATTTAGGCACCCAATCAGTGGCCTCACCGGGGCTTACGTCCAAAGCCCTCGCAAAATGGGATTCTGATGTTTGCGCCGACGGGGCAGTAGATACTTGGAGGTGGATATCCAGACGTAGTGGACTGTATCTGGGTATCTGCCTCCAGTAGGCGTATATAGCCAAAAATTATGCATGGCAGGGCGCATGTTTGCTTTGCCGCCACCATTAGTCTATAGCACCATCGGCGCATCCCGTTTGTGGAGGGTTTGGACATATGCCCCGACGGGGCCACCAAGCGTGTAGCTAAACGCAATGTGAAAACACCCTTAGTTCTCCCATTCACACACATTCAAGTATGTATGCGTTCTGAATAAGAAGAGGGAATTAATTTTGCCATACACAGCCTTGGCTTACATGACCCTAATGGAGCTGTCTGGTAAGAGAAGACATTTTACAATAATTTAATAGATAATTCTGAGTTCAAAAAGGGGCCATGAAATCAGGGCCATATCTATTAGCCATCAGGAGCTTTCATTCTGGTGATAAATCTATATGTTACTCACAGATCCCAATTATGTCTTTGTAAGTGATGTAATGCTTCTTTTCACCTCTAGTGGCGCTGTAGCAAAATTGAAAACTTACCAATAAATTCCTCCAAATTAAGGAAGGAGAGATACTGTTAAAGCGGTCAACCCATTGAATGCAAATTAGTACCTGGTACTTTAACCTATGAGAAGACCTCTAAAAAGAAGTTCTCAACATTCCCACATCTCACATTTATGAATACCTCATAACACTGAATATTGGTGCACATGACTTAACGCACATTTCTTGTACTTTGTGGCCTTCCAGTATTTGCTCATGTACTTACATTAATGGATTGTATATCAGTCTCAGCCACATGCATAACAGTTATCAGATCTCCTTTATGACCTTTAATTCTTCCGCACTTTAACCCTTACGATTCAAAGGAGGCAGCACTGGTAAATACATAAAGTCATAAAAACTACCGTAGCAGTTTTCTTCACACACAGCTATGTCATACACCATGAAATAATACAAATAGCCAAATATTGCGAGATTAAAATTTGTAAATTCATAGTTGTAAAGGTACTGAAATCACATTTTTTTCTTTAGTTTCTCTTTATGCACATAATAATTAAATCAGTGTTTCCCACACTCCAGTCCTCACGGACCCCACGGGTCATGTTTTCAGGATTTCCATAGTGTTGTACAGGTGAGAGAATTCCTGATGCTTTGATGATACTTCCACCATTTGCGCAATACAGAGGAAATCCTGAAAACCTGACCCCTGGGGTCCGTGAGGACTTGATTTTGGGAAACACTGAATTAAATCATACTTATTAGCTTTACTGGAATGTATCAGACTCTCTTGGAAAAAGGCAAGATCTCCTGGACACCGGGAAGACTCAGTGAATCTTAAGGGTATGTGCAGATGATCTGGGACTGGCAGCGCTTTGGACTCGGCGTATCTTCACTACGTCCAAAGTGCTGCCGTCTATTGAACGCAGGTGATTCCGCATGTTATCACTGAACCGTGCGGATTTACTGCATCCAATACACTTCTATTGGTGAAATTTCTCCAAAAGAAATTAACATGCTGCAGTCTGCGCTGCATGTCAGTCTCCATTGTCTGCACCTACCCTAAGGGCACTGACAAAACCTTCCAGGCAAGCAAGGAAACAAGTCCAAGAGGATTCCTGTCATTAGGGTCAAGAAATGAGTCAAAAACACGAATGGAAGGGATGTAGCATAGTATGACATATGAAAAATGGCCATGTCATTGTAACACATTTTTACAGTATCCCAAATATCTTTTATAACAGCTGCAGGTTAGACTTAAAGGGGGTGTTTGGTAAAAATAAGTTATCACCCATCCATAGGGTAGGTGATAACTTATTGATCGGTGGAGGGTCAATCGCTGTGACCTGCACTGATCTTCTTACAATGGAGCAGCAGTACACATACTCTACTGCCGCGCCATGTATAACCTATAGGACTACTGAGCGCTGTACTTGGCTTTTTCCAGCAACCCCATAGAGAATGAATATAGCGGCGGTTAAGCATCCGGTCTGCCACTCCATTTTGTAACGGAGATAAAAGTGGACTTCCGGGAATAAAAATGTCCTGTTTTGCCGATCATTGGTGGAGATCCGACCACTGGTAACCACAATCCGTAACTAATCTCGTCTCCTATAAACAGGTGACCAGACAACCCCTTTAAGGGGGAAATACAGTCTGTGTACATAGACCTTCACAGATTTCCACAAGGCTGTTGCTGCAATTAAGAAATAACAACTTAGTACATCAATGTACGGTAATTTATGACATACCTCTGTGAAATGACAGATTACGTTCGGGTGGATTCCTTCAAACTCAAAAACCAAATTTGGCTAAAAAAGACACTTTACTTTGTCGAATTGTTGATTATAATATTCAAAGGTATTTATCATCACCTGGTTTGTCAAAGCAAAACTTGCTAATGGTCTTAAAGGGGGTCTATCAGCACAACATGACTTCAAGCAAAGCTCAAAGTGCTCAGTACACCCTTGGCGTGGCCAAACAGTTTAACCTATCCTCCAATTTATTTTGTTATATTCTTTGATTGAAAACTCAGAAAAGAGCAGAGATAGAAAGAAAACAAGTAGATTTGACCGTGCACTGAACTGATTAGCTGCACTGAGAGTGCACCGAGCTCCTGTGCTTGGTTTGAACAGTCATTTTGTGCAACAGATTCCTTTCAATTGATAGAGCCAGAAAAGGAAGAATTGTGGGCAGGTAGGTTTTTCTTGGTGACATGTACTGGCAATTTATTTTTTTGATATCCAGTGGCATGTAAAAGTTTGGTCAAAATTAATGTTATTGTGAACAGTAAAACAAGATGAAGATGAAATAATCTCTAAAAGGCCTAAAGATAAACATGACACATTTCCTTTGTATTTTAGGAAAGAAAAAATATTTATTTCCATATTTATTTCCATCTTTTAAATTTTTAAAATTACAAAAAGGAAAATGGGCTGATGCAAATGTTTTGGCACCCTGCATAGTTAGCACCTAGTAGCACCCCCTTTTGCAAGTATCAGTTTGTTAACACTTTTTGTAGCCAGTCAAGAGTCTTTCAATTCTTGTTTGAGGGATTTTCATCCATTCTTCCTTGGAAAATTCTTCCTGTTCTGTGAGATTCCTGGGTCGTCTTGCATGCACTGCTATTTTGAGGTCTAGTCACAGATTTTCAATGATTATCCGGTCAGGGGATGGTGAGGGCCATTGTAAAACATTCAACTTGTGCCTATTGAGGTAGTCTATTGTGGATTTTGATTATTATCCATTTGTAGAAGCCATCCTCTTTTCAACTTCAGCTTTTTTTACAGATGGTATTATGTTTGCATGAATAATTTATTGAAATTTCATTGAATCCATTCTTCCTTCTACCTGTGAAATGTGCCCGGTGCCATTGTCTGCAAAACAACCCCAAAGCATGATTGATCCACCCCCATGCTTAATGGTTGGTGAGATGTTCTTTTCCTGAAATTCCATTCCCATTTTTCTCCCCACATACTTTTGCTCATTGTGGCCAAAAAGTTCTATTTTAGCCTCATTGGTCCATATGATTTGTTTCCAAAATGCATCAGGCTTGTTTAGACGTTCTTTTGCATACTTCTAATACTGAATTTTATGGTGAGGACGCAGGAGAGGTTTTCTTCTGATGATGACTCTTCCATGAAAGCCATATTTGTGCAGGTGTCTCTGAACAATGTATCACAACTCCAGAGAATGATAAATCTTTCTGAAGGTCTGTTGCAGTCAAGCAGGGGTTCTAATTTGTCTCTGTAGCAATCCTACAAGCAGCTCTCACTGAAATGTTGCTTGGTCGTCCAGACCTTATCTTGACCTCCATTGTTCCTGTTAACTGTCATTTCTTAATTACATTTCAAACTGAGGAAAGTTCAACTTGAAAATGCTTTGCTATCTCCTTATAGCCTTCTCCTGCTTTGTGGGCATCCACCATTTTCATTTTCCGAGTGCTAGGCAGCTGCTTAGAGCAACCCATGATTGCTTTTTTTTGGCATAAGGTTATAGGAGGATGGGATTTTAGAAAGCTGGCTGGGAAATCTGCATCACCTGGCCTTTCCTAACGGTGAAAGTGAAAGTCATAACCCTAGCAGGCTAATTAAGGTTTGAAACTTTGCCAAAGTTATCTGAGCACACAAATCTCCAAGGATGCTTAAACTTTTGCATTGGCCAATTTTCCTTTTTGTAATTTGTAAAATGTAAAAAATGACTATTTTTTTGCCTAAAATACAAAGGAAATGTGTCATCTTTAACTTAATCGCTTTTAGATTCAACTTGCTTAACTGTACACAATAACAATAATTTTGACTAGAGGTGCCCAAACTTTTGCATGCCAATGTATAACTCTGATATGCACTGATTTTATTCTTCCTGTTTTACATACTACTTGCTCTCTTTTTCTTTCAGGCTGATATCATCATAGCTGATCCTTTCATTTCTGGAGATTTTCCTTACACCTTACAATATGGTGGTTGTGGAGAGAGAGGAAAATACATACATCTTACACCAAACTTTATCTTGAATGACAAATTACTGCCGATATATGGACCCAGAGGTAAAGAAAACGAAGTATATTAAGTAATATTTGAGTGTCCTATGATAGAGGGAAGTTTTTAGATAACAAATGACCTATATATATATGCTTTCAGGACTCAGATTTTTCAGAACTGTCAATCAGAGATTAGCAAATTTATGCAAGATGACTTTATTTCTCCTCGACTTTTACCAAAATTTGTGTTGTTTGCTATTTGCTCTATGCAAACTCGGCAATATGGCTGCCAGCTGCGGTTGCTATTTTGATGAACTGTAGATGGTTGGCAAAAGATTAAAAATATAAATAGTCACCTCACCACTCAGCTGCTCCACTACCCCAACAGCCCGCACTCTGGTTCTCCACGCCTCTTCTTTCCGCCTTCCCTGTTGTGACTATCCTCTTCGGACTTCTTCACACTGGGCCGAGGCTTCAAGATCGAGTAAGCCTCTGATGGCAATTGACGAACGTCTTGACATCACAATGTGCGCAGAGATGGCACGGCAGACAGTGACATTAAAGACCTTCTTGGTGCCAGAAGACCCAGCATAGAGTAAAGCAGAGGATGTCAGAGACGGGGAAAGGCGAAAAGACGAGACAAGTTGTGCTGCATTGGTGGTGGGTAAAGTGAGCAGTAAGGGAAATATTTTCTTAAATTCTATGTTTCTTATGATTAGGGGTCTATAGAGATCCCAGACCATAATTAGGAACAGGCAATTCGCAACGTCAATGTGGATAGAATTTCCCTGTAAAATCTGCATGATTTCCCAAATTTAAATCTTGGCAAATTCGATGGTCTTTAGGCATCATCTCTTCTTACATCTCTTACTTAGTTTTATACATAACAACCTTATGTAATTTAATTGCACCTAGTAGGCTGTAAATCCCCTGTGGACCTCATTGCTTGTACCGACTTCAGTTCAGACCTTGTGTATAATGTACATGTGTAGACTATATGTGCGAGGAGCCAGGCTGATGTAGATCTGCCATCAGTGGCTTAAAAAAGGCCTCTTGGAGTAACTGTGTGGGAGTGTCGCATAGTGATGCCAGGAGAAGTCATCCAAACGTACTCTGTTTCCTATATCTTTCTCGCCCCTCTGTTATCTGTCATTAGCAGAAACCGAGCTGCATGCACGATAGTTCGGAAAACACCAGGATAGGGAAGTTAAAATGTAACGTATTATGGAAATGTCTCGTAAGCAGCTAGAAATAGGTAAAAGATTTACTACTGAATTTTATGGGATTAACAGACTGAGAATTGACTGGTAATTCACATGAATGGCGCTGTGCACCAGATTATAAACTTCATCATACTTTTTTTTAATGAACACAACCAGGAACCCAGTGAGAGAACAACCTGTGTTGTTGTAGAAAATTATCTGTATGAACATAAATTAAGTAATTAATTTAGTTAAGACAGGGGCAATGTTTATAAGAAGAGTGTTGGATCCAACCGGTGAGGCATGGTAAGTAGCAAGGAAAATGCTGGCACACCCTTCCAATAAAATCAAAACCTTTTATTCAAAATTTCTATAAAAAAAAAGTGGAACCACGTAGCAGCTTACAACCTGACACGCTTCATCCTATCATTAAGGGTGATTTGTCGCACCAGGTTTTAAACTGCTACGTGGTTCCATTTTTTTTTAATGGATGTTTGAATAAACGTTTTTGATTTTATTCGATGGACATGCCATTATTTTCCTTTTGGCTTTCCTTGGTGCAATATTTCTCAGAAGTGTGTCTTAAAATTTAAGCTGATCACAAGGTTTCTTTCTACTGGTGTTTCAGCAATCTATGAGGAACCTGACAGTAAGTGTTGAACTTTCCTGCAGCACCCCCACAGGAGAAATAAAGTATTACATAGTGCCTAATTAAAGTGAAAGGGTTTTAGTACAATGCAAAACAGCACTGGTCCTACTAGGTGCTATTTGGCCTTCTGGCCAAAGATGATGATCCTTAGCAGGTGACCTCTCTATTAACTCAGAATCCCATAATGGGGTGTATAAAATGGTTTTCCAAAGGGGACAACCCTTTTATAAAACTTCAGTTCATTAGTTGTTATCTCCTCTTGATCATCAGTGGATGAGTAAGGCTACCAGAGTAAAGGTACTGCCACACTTAGTGATCTCGTTAGCGATCTCAATAACGACGCAAGCTAATGAGATCGTTTTTGTGATCGTTTTAATGTCTCTAGTAGCTGCCACACTTAGTGATCTCGTTAACGACTCAAAAGCGGTTAGCGATCTCATTAACGACTTTAACGGTCATTGCGATGTAAAAAACAGCGCACATCGCTCACAAAAGGTGCCAGACACAGCGATATAGGCTCACCAGCGGGACGCCAACGATCTAAATACGGTCCAGAACTCTAGTGAACGATCAGCGAGATCACAGCAGGGGCCACGTCGTTGCTACATGCCACACACGTTAGAGTCACGAACGAGATCGCTAAATAGTGACGTATTTTAGCGATCTCGTTAGCGACGCTGTTTAGTGTGGCATACCCTTAAGAGCTGCTTTTTCTTATGTATAGGCAGATATAGGTTCTCTAATATTTGGGCTTTATTTTCACAGGTAGAGTATTCGTCCATGAATGGGCTCATCTCAGATGGGGGGTCTTTGATGAGTACAATGAAAACGTTCCTTTCTACATCAGTAAACAGGGCAACGTTGAAGCAACAAGGTGATCAAATACATTTTTTAAATTCTGTAAAACACACTATACCGGGATGGCTTTTGAAGTTATAACTACATAAACATTATATGTGAGGGGACAGCATAGATTCAAGAGACTTTAGTAGGTTGAAACTATCTCAGTTTTACATATAATATTCTATGTCATGACTCGGACATCTAAGCCCTAACAACCCTTTAATTAAACAAAAAGGAAGATATGGCATTGTCCCATAATTAAATATGTAGAAATGTGTACAGACACCAGTGTACTGTAATCCCAGTAGTGATTTACCAACAAGGTGGGCTTTATGTTCATAAATCTTGGAGTATTTAATATTGATTTAGGCTGTCAACAGGGGTTTATCTGTCTAGAAATCAGATATTTTTTGCTGGGTTTCCTATTTAGTTTCTCTCAAGATGATTGTTGGTGCCAACTTCACTGATAGTCTACAGTTCATCCAAGGTGAAGAGGAAAGAACTTATTGAAATCCCTGCTAATCCCATGTATGGGAAAATCCACAGTAACTTCCTTATAGCAAACTGAATGAAAGATAATCTCAGAGTAAA